>JANAVB010020598.1:5207120-5407224 GCA_029216955.1 Iris pallida | reverse complement strand
TATATTGTTCTGTCACTACCTTCCGTCATTATTTAACAGTATTTTTTAAAGCAAATGCATGGACGTGGACCAGACTAGACATCAATTTTGGTCACGTCGATCGTTGCATACCTGACCTAACGAAATGTATAGGAAATTTGGCCTAGTCCGCACTGACCCATCAATTCAAAGATGTGCGTGGCTCAACCTTCTTGTTTTCCTCTGCAGACCTTTCACTCTCTCAAGATTTGGTGTGTGATTCGTGCTTAGAAGAAGCAAATTTGTTAGTTAACCGTCTCCATCTTTGCGGTGGTTGTCCTTCCAAAATAAACGTTGAAATTTGTTGAAGTTATTGTTCTATATCCCTGTGACAACTCCAAAGGTATATTTCAATATAAATTTTTTATTGACTTATAAATACAGAGAGTGATAGTCCATGTGGTTGATATAGTATAATTTTTTTACTGGAAGTGCAAAATTGGAATCATGCAAACAAAATACAAGTTTTTGTCACCAATTTTTTGAAATTTTTCTTTGGAACTAACGACTCGGACTCGGACTCGGACGTAGGTGAAAGTGCAACTGCTCCTGTGGAACTTAGGTTCCCACGGGGAGTCAGCTCCGCAGAACCTAGGTTCCCGCAGATATTATGTTTCTGCGTTACTCTGCTCGATCACGTGGGACTGATGTTTGTGTGCTTCATGGACATAACTGTCCACTTAATGGGAGTTACGACTTTAATTGTCCACTTAATGAGGAGTTACTTAATTTTCAAATTTACTGTCTAATATGGATAGTGGAGTGCTAGATAATTGACTCCCCCAAAAAATAATTTCAATTCGAAACTGACGAGCTGGAGGCTAAATCGCATCCGAAGTCGTATTCTTTTGGATGGATTGGAAAGGAGGCGTAGTCGAAGATTATGTACTATTGGAGATTTCGGGTATATGGATATGGTGATTATCTGTACACAGTACGTATATTGTCAACCATTGCAGTATTTTTCTGTACACAGTACGTATTTTTCTGTAAGTATATCTGTACACAGTACGTATTTTTCTGTACGTATATATTGTACGTATATCTGTACACAGTACGTATTTTTCTGTTTCCATTTAAAGATCAACCATTGCAGTATTTTGTCAGAAATTAATAGATTATGAGACAGTAATTCATATCATGAAAATGAACTCAGGCTATGAAAGCTTTGTTTGGTTTATTTAACATGAATGTTTCCTCCGGTTTTTAACTTTAGATTTTGAGACATAATAAAAAGTCTAAAAGTAGCATGCTTAATGTTCATATTTAGTTTTTTCGTCGACGATCATATAATAGTATTATCGATACAAAATTTTAAAAACAAACAATAAATAGTATAAAAAAATATGCAGACTAAAAGGTTTAGAATTAATATGTTTGACTTTTGTTCAGAATTGAACTAACATATATTAAATAAATAAAAATTGATACCCTTTAAAATTCCGAGCCTAAGGCAGTCGACTAGTGAGTCTCATGTCAAGTACGACTTGATTTCCGACGTACACAGTTGAAAATTTTGTAGAGAGTATTGCATACGAGTATTTAAACACATCATTCTGATAGCAACCAAGTGGTTACAAAATAACTGTATGAAGGAAGATATGTATACCGGGCTTTTCCATGGTATCTCAAATAACGGACAATCTAACGTTTTCGGCCAGACCATCTGGCCTATCCTCTGTGCTGCTTGTATTCAAGGTTTCTTTTTTTTTTTTTCTTTTTTTTTTTTGTAATGATTTTAGCATTCATAATTCCAACAATAATAGCCTATCGAATTCGAGTGGCTCTTGTGGATATCGAAGAGAGGTATAAGGTCCCGGCTAGATGGCAGAAGATAAGTGGATCGAGCCACGGAGGTGTATTGTTTCTTCCATTTATTGGTGGGAGTTGGGGGAACAGTGAACACAACAGACATGCAATGTAGCATGTACAAAGTCTCGTACATATCGTCGGACATCTAAAAAAAATAACCTTAAACATAATTCAAGAAAAATAGACCGTAAGCATTTTCATTATGGTCTTTTTATTATGTCTTTCAGAGCCGGCCCTGTGTTCGTGGGGGGCCCAGGCAAATTAAAATAAAAGTAAATTAAAAAAAAATGACAACCAAGAATTAAATCTTGGACCTCTATGTGCAAGTTTAACATATTAACCACTACATCAAAATTGTTTTGTTTTAAAAAATGATCATATTACATATTAATTTTATTTTAGATACAACATTATATATATATATATATATATATATATATATATATATATATATATATATATATATATGAGGAAGGATAGGCATCCCCGCACTTTTTGCATCCCCATGCATCCCCATGTTCACATCCGTTAGATGTGCTTTAAGCAATCTAATCTTAACCATTGGTAAATCAACGGTTAAGATTAGATGACTTAAAGCACCATCCAACGGTGTAAATAAGGGGGATGCTTGGGGATGCAAAAAGTACGGGGATGCCTATCCCCTATATATATATATATATATATATATATATATATATAGAGAGAGAGAGAGAGAGAGAGAGAGAGAGAGAGAGAGAGAGAGGGGATAGGCATAATATATATATATATTGTGCGTGAATATCAAAAGAAAACTCTTGTGATTAGATTGCAGCACCTCAACAATATATATATATATATATATATATATATATATATATATATATATATATATATATATATATTAGATTGCAGCACTTCAACAGTGCTCCAATCTAATCACAAGAGTTTTCTTCTGATATTCACGCACCTATCTGTAACTACCCAGATCCGGAATGTGCACGATGTTTGAATGTCATATCCGAAATTATCGGATCCGTTATCGCACGTTACGAAACGGTTCAGTTATAACCTGCGCGCCACTGATCGCCAACTTGCGCGAGCACCATGTTGCGCCACTGCGCATATGATTGCGCGCACCTAGCGTTCAGCGCTCAAGTACGCGAGAGCGCGTGATCTGTTAGATTGGAGAGAATACGGAACAGTAGTCTCGTGGATGATTACATGTTCTTTGCAGAACGATGCGAATTTATGAGATCGATATTCTCCGTCTCGATTACTTCTTAGTCTCTTAAGTTGTTGTCTATTTTGCCGTTCAGCCTCGGCCCTGAACTCCTTGACCTTCTCGAAGGCTTCGTCTTTAGATTTGAGCAAGTAGACGAATGCGTACTTAGAGAAGTCATCGATGAAGGTTATAAAATACTTCATCCCGACCTTTAAAGAGAATTGCTTGAAGTCACAGATATCGGAGTGCACTAACTCCAGAAGATCTGTGCTTCGATTGACCTGATGAAAGGGTCTTCTAGTGATCTTTGTCTGAGCACATACTTCACACTTCTCTACCTTACCCCCACATTTGGAGATAAGTCCTAGACTAGACATTTTATGTATTCATTTACAATGAACATGTCCTAGCCTATTATGCCACAACTCAAGAAATAATCAGAAAGAGCGACTGCATTTATTTCATTTGACTGGTTTACAAGCTAAATTTTAAATATTCTTTCGGTTTAAAAAGCATTTCCAAAGTATGTTCCCTTTTTGGACATCACCATCTAGCCAGCATTGATGTCCATCCTCAAGCCTGCATTGCTAAGCAGGCTCCCAGAGATCAGGTTCTTGGCAATCACCGGAACATGCTTCACACCTTGAAGCGTAAGAGTGTTCCTAGAAGTGAGTTTCACTCCCACAGTCCCAATCCCCAGAACTTTAGTTTAGGCCTGATTCGCCATGACAACTTTCTCAGAAGTTGGCTGGTACGTGACGAACCATTCCTTGCCGGAACAGACATGGCACGTCGTACCAGTGTCTATCCACCAGTCAGAGTCAGCCTCCACAGTTGTAACTTGAGCGATCATAGCAACAATGTTAGAAACCAATGAAACCTAACTAGGCTCACCTTGTTCTGATTGTTTGGGCTTAGAATTGCATTCACTCTTGTAGTGGCCCTTCTTGCTACAGTTGAAGCAAGTCGCGTGGGACTTGGACTTCTGCTGCTTGAACGAAGGACCCTTCACTTTCAGATTAGTGGAGTCCTTCTGTTTTTGATGAGAAGCTGCCTGCTTCCCCTTGAACTCTCTTGTCTGCACCAAGTTAGCCTTGGACAGTTGTTTGGACAGAGAGTCCATCTTCTGTTGAGATCGCATCTCGTCCTCAACGTGGATCTCTTATAAGAGATATTCCAAGCTAATGTCCAGCTTCTTCCGATGCATTATTGTGTAGAAATTGCTCCATCCAGCAGGAAGTTTTGAGACAATCCCTCCAACGATAAACTTGTCGACGAGGGGCATTTTTTCGTCATCCAGCTTCTGGCGCAACTTCAAGAATTTCTTTACCTGAGGCAGCATCGCCTTCTCGTCTTCGAAGAGCCACTTGTGGTACTTCTCGATGATGAAGATTTTAGACCTGTTCTCGCCGTCTTTATAGAGCTTTCCCAAAAACTCCGAGATTTCTTTGGCCTTCACCTTCTTGGAATAGTACTCTGCCAAAGAATCTTTCATGGAATTGAGAATTAACAGTTTACATATGTTGTTTTCTCTCTTCCATTTATTCTGCTTGACATGTGCAGCAGTAACAGCATCAGCAGTACCACCTTCTGGAATCGTTAGTTCATCCTCGATCAATACATGGTCGACGTCCACGAGTTGAAGATTAAGGGTGATCTTCCTCTGCCAGATCTGAAAGTGTTCTCCGTCGAATTTTTCCAACTTATTAAAGCTGGTATCGATGAGAGAGGCACGAGAGTTTTTCATCTTCTGATCTAGCTTTGAGATTGTTATTCCCTGACCGTGAATATCATAAGAAAAGTCTTATGGTTAGATTGCAGCACTTCAACAAAAGGTGCAAAACAGAAATCCTAGGAGGACTCTCAAAACGAAAAATCTAAGAAAATTTTTGTAAAGGTGACAAACGAAAAATCTAAAAAGATTTTCGTAAATGGAGAAAGCCTGCTGGGTTGTTTAGAACACCGGCGCTCAAAGCTAGATTCGCCCATACGGTCAGCTTCCAGGAACCAGCAAGTCCAAAAGAACTTTGGAATGCTCTACCAATCTACTCACGGACGGACTTCTCGAAAAACTGAGAACTCACAAGTTGCGCCAACGCAGAAGCTCTCTCTTCTCTCTTTGTGGAAAATTTTGTCAAAACGTACTGCTACCGAGAGAGAAGAGATACTCTATATATAAGCTCTCTTTGTAACTGCCTAGATCCGGAATGTGCACGACGTTTGAATGTCAGATCCGAAATTATCGGATCCGTTATCGCACGTTACGAAACGGTTCAGTTACAACCTGCGCGCCACTAAGCGCCAACTTGCCCGAGCACCATGTTGCGCCACTGAGCACATGATTGCACGCACCTAGCATTCAGCGCTCAAGTGTGCGAGAGCGCGTGCACAACATGCGCCACCTGCACACGCGCACACTTGCACAACATGTGCCACCTGCACCACGTGCAAGCCCGCGCGCACTTGCGCAACATGCGCCACCTGCGCACGCGCACACTTACGCAACATACGCCACCTGCACCTGCGCATAACGCTCACACCGCTCGCCATCTGGTCGCGCCATCTGGCCACACCAACTGACGTGCCATCTGGACGCACAACTGGCTGGCTAAGTGCAAAGTGCGCCAACAAAATGCCACATTACGCCTCATCAGCCCATGAGCTCGAGTCCGAGTCGCTAAGCCCCTTCGGGACTTAGTCCATATGGAATTAAATTAAGCTTGGCCAAAAAGCATGAATGCTTTAATATGTGTCTTATCCTTATCTTCATGTAAAATCACCCACGTGGTCCTCTCCTTAGGGCCACCATCCCCTGTGCATCTCTCTATTTCCTTAAGAGGAGTTATATTGAGATACCCATGAGTTTTTCTAGCCAATGTGGGACTAAACTTACATGATTTGTTTGAGAGCAAGCTCTCTACAACTCAAAAAAAGAAAAAAACTCCAACATATATATATATATATATATATATATATATATATATATATATATATATATATATATATATATATATATATATATGTAGGAACGATATAGTAAAGCGTAATACTCTAGAGGGGGGTGAATAGAGTTGGCAGCGGAATAATGCTAATTAAAAAATGTTAGCAACACAATCACAGTATATAATCACAGTTGAAATAATGTAAAGGCAGAGTTCAGAAAGCAAACGCAAAGACAGCGATGTATACTGGTATCCCTCTGTTGAGGACTAATCCAGTCGGTAGAACTCTTGCTACCAGTTGAATCCACTATTGAAAAAACCGCAAGTTTTTTTACGAAGTTCTTGCAACTTCTACAACGCGAGCTTTGATACGAAGAACTCGTCCAACTTCAAATGTGAAGAGGTATTCTTCAATCAAGCCTTCTGATTACAATCTCTCAGAAACTTCTAGACCGTAGCGCACTGGCAAATTGACTAGAGGATTGTAACTGGCTTGGGATCTAAAATTTAAAGCTCTAGAAAACTCTTTGGAAGGCAGAAAGCTTTAGATAGAGAGAAGATTGAAAGTGAATGAGTGAATTGAAATGATCGAAATCCTTCTCTATTTATAGGAGTTCCAAAGGGAGAACTCTGTCAGAATTCGGGCAGAATTCGGGCAGAACTCTATGAGCAAATCTCGGTCAAATTCGCAACTGCAGGAGGACCAAGTTCCAGAGAATTCAAAAATCAAACGGCCACCAACCGAACTCTGGCCGAACTCTGGCCGAACTCTGGCCGAGTTCTGTCAGGGTTAGGTTAGGGTTTTAAAAATAGGTTTTGGTTATTTTTGAAAACCTTTTTTTGAAAACCTTTTTGAAAACCTTTTTGACAGGTCATTTTGAAAACATTTTGAACTATTTTGGGGATAGCCTATTTGCCAGTACGACTCGGTGTACAACGTATTCCTAGACTCAAATAAAGTGAAAATTACATTGCATAGGAAATACAGACTCAAGTAGGCAAACAGATCTTCAGTCTTGAACGGAGTGAATATCCAATCTTGCTTATGTCCAAGAAGCTGAGATGTCCCAACTAGCTTCGTATATCCAGACAGAGTTTTGATCAATTATTAAAATCAGGTTGACCATATGACCAATGGGCCAACAATCTCTCCCATTTTGATAATTGACAAACTATGAATGATATAACATTAAGCTTGTTCAAAAAGAATCAAAACGTGAATTGTTCATGTCCTGTATTTAACTCAAAAAAAATGTTAGATCTTAAATTTTCTCCCCCTTTGTCACTTAGCAAAATAATTGCACAAGAGAAGGCTCCCCCGCATTAAATGCAGAAGGCTCCCCCGCAATTAAAGCATAAGGAACAAAAGTGAGAAAACATAACAAATAAAAAGTATAAGAGTAAACATACATCATCACAGGCATGTAAAATTTCAAAAAAAAAAACATAAAAGAAATCTCAGGCATGCTATTTCACAGGCAGTTTATAATGAAGAAGCAGTATAAATAGATAGTGCTAAACAAAATGCTGAAATAAACTGAGATGTCATAAATGAAACATCATAAACATGTCCATGAAGATAAAAAGTACTGAAATCAAACTACAAAGTACTGATAAGAACTAAAAAGTAATGATAAAAACTTGGAATGTCGGAGCATTTCCAAAGTATACAATAGAATGTCACTAAATAATCAAATCACATCTCATAATCACTATCCTCATCAGTATGATGACCAGCAGCTCATTTCAAGTATTTAATTCAAAGATTAGTTATTTTAGCCTTCAAATAACATAATTAATAATATTTTATGAATTAAATGTCTTTACACAGCGACTGTCTCAGATTAGCTGTAGGAGTACTGTCCCAGCTGGCGGAGGTTCACCGGAGAACTCTTAAATACCGCTTCGCTTCAACCGTAGTTGTGGGGACAGACAGACTCTTTATTAGCTTGTCTCTAACACAGTTTTGCATAATGATATATAATCATAAAATAAACTCAATTAATATTACTGACGTCCAAAATTCCTAATTCTCGACGTAAATAGTTGAAGCGATCTTCCGCTAGAGGTTTAGTGAAGATGTCAGCTAATTAATTTTCAGTATCTATGTACACAAGGTTTATATCTCCATGATGATGATCTCTAAGAAAATGATGCCAAATCTCGATATGTTTAGTACGAGAGTGACATATAGGATTCTTAGTCAAATTAATAGTGCTCGTGTTATCACAGAAAATGGGAATATGTGTGAAAAATAAATCAAAGTCATCTAGGGTTTGTTTCATCCACAAAATCTGAGCGCAACAACGTCCTGCGGCGATGTACTCAGCCTCTGTTGTTGATAAGGCTACAGAATTTTGCTTTTTACTAAACCAAGAGACTAGAGCCTTGCCTAAGAAATGACATGTGCCGCTAGTACTTTTTCTATCAACCTTGCATCCAGCAAAATCTGCATCCGAATAACCAATAAGGTCAAAGGATTTAGTTTTGGGATACCACAAGCCGACAGAAGAAGTACCCTTAAGGTATCGGAAGATACGCTTAACTGCGGACAGATGTGATTCCTTTGGGTTAGCTTGAAAACGTGTACACAGGCAAACACTAAACATTATATCTGGACGACTAGCAGTTAAGTAAAGTAAACTACCAATCATACTTCGATACTTACGTGTGTCGACTGGCTTGCCTTGTTCATCTGAATCAAGCTTTGTTGAAGTTGCCATCGGAGTGCCAATAGGTTTGACATTGTCCAGATCGAACTTCTTTAGTAAATCTTTTGTGTACTTGGCTTGATTAATGAACGTCCCATTGTCGGTTTGTTTGATTTGCAATCCGAGAAAGAATTTTAGCTCTCCCATCATGCTCATCTCAAACTCATTCTGCATACACTTAAAAAATTTTTGACAAAGAGATTCATCAGTGGATCCAAATATGATATCATCAACATAGATTTGAATTAAAAGCAGCTTGCCATTAAAAGATTTAATAAAAAGTGTAGTGTCAACCTTTCCTTTTGAAAAACCGTTGTCAAGTAGAAAAGAGCTTAGACGATCATACCAAGCACGAGGGGCTTGTTTCAAACCGTATAGAGCTTTCTTCAACTTGAAAACATGGTCAGGATTTTTGAAATCCGTGAAACTCGGAGGTTGTGCTACAAAAACTTCTTCTTTTATAAATCCATTTAAAAAAGTACTTTTTACATCCATTTGAAAAAGTTTAAAATCATGAAAACATACAAATGCACATAACATACGAATGGATTCTAATCTCGCAACTGGGGCATAAGTCTCATCGTAGTCGATACCCTCTTCTTGATTGTATCCTTGAGCTACGAGTCGAGCCTTGTTACGGATTACTAAACCATCCTCATTTAGTTTGTTTCGGAATACCCAACGGGTGCCAATGACCGGATGATCAATAGGCTTGGGAACAAGTTCCCAAACTTGATTCCGTTCGAATTGGTTCAATTCGTCTTGCATGGCATCTATCCAGAAACTATCACTACATGTTTCATCAATAGATTTAGGTTCTAGCTGTGAAATAAATGCAACACTAGAAACAATATCTCTACAGGATGTACGAGTACTTACTCCCTTGGTAATATCACCAATTACTAAATCCTTTGGATGATTTGCTGTAAATTTCAACCTTTTTGCTTCATTCTGAAGGTAGCTGGTTCCTGGATCTTCTCTAGGAGGTTCAGCTAGTGCAGAGCTTGGTTGAGAATCAGCTGGAGTTGAGCTTGATGTAGGCAGATCTTCATCACTGTCATCGAGAGTCATTTGGTTCAATTCATCAAAAGTGACATTGATTGATTCTTCGATGATCATGGAACGTTTGTTGAAGACTCTGTACCCTTTGCTCTTGGCCGCATAACCTAGAAATATACCTTCATCGGCCTTTTCGTCAAACTTTCCCAAGTTGTCTTTAGTATTAAGAATAAAGCACTTACAGCCAAATATCTTAAAGTATAAAACTAAAGGAATTCTATCAAACCATAACTCAAATGGAGTCTTCTTCGATTTTGGTCGAATTAGAACTCTATTGAGCACAAAGCAAGCTGTATTGACAGCTTCAGCCCAGAAGTATTTGGGTAGGCTAAATTGATTTAACATTACTCTGGCCATTTCGGTTAGAGTTCTGTTCTTACGTTCCACAAATCTATTTTGTTGTGGAGTTCTAGGACAGGAGAACTCATGAATAAAATCGTGTGTGTCACAAAATTGCTCAAAATCAGCATTCTCGAATTTGCCACCATGATCGCTTCTAATGCGAGTGATCATGTAACCTTTTTTATTCTGTACTTTCTTGCAAAAGACGACAAATTCTGATAATGCATCATTTTTGCGTGTCAAAAAATATACCCACGTGTATCTAGAGAAATTATCTACAATTACAAATGCATATAATTTACCTCCGAGGCTAGCAACTCTGCTAGGACCGAATAAATCCATGTGTAGCAATTATAGAGGTCTAGTAGTACATACTGCGTTTACAGACTTGAATGTGGATCTGGTAGCCTTGTTCTTTTCACATTGGCTGCATACCGAATCCTTCTTGAATGTTATGTCTGGTAAACCGCGTACTAACTTCTTTGTGGATAATCTTGAAATTGTATCCATGTTTGCATGACCGAGTCTCATGTGCCATAGATGACTCTCATCACTTTTGGCCATTAAGCATCTACCTGAAATGTTAGCTTCTTCCAGCAGATAGAAAACATATATATTGTCTTCCCTGATTCCTTCAAAGATAGTACTACCAGTTGAGCTATCAACTATAGTACATTTGTCTTTGCCAAAGTTGATACCATAACCATGATCAGCTAGATGACTTATGCTGAGCAGATTATGTTTCAACTCGGTAACCAGACAGACATCTTTAATCACGGGATAGGGAGACTTACCAACATCACCGATACCAATAATATACCCTTTTAAATTATTACCGAAGGAAACATAACCTTCCTTCTTTTTCTTCGACAGTGTTGCAAATAGAGTAGCGTCACCGGTCATATGCCGTGAGCAACCGCTGTCGAGGATCCATTTGCTTCTAGCATGTGAAGGGTGTTCCACCTACAAAACAGTTTGCAGATGAAATCTTTGGTACCCATTTCTTGTAGGGTCCTGAATTGTTAGCTTTAGGTATCCAAGCATAAACATTTAAATCTACAAGCTTTCTCATTCTACATGCAGATGATATATGACCAATGAGGCCACAATAATGACATTGTGCATGTCGAGTGTTGAAAGCTGAGTGGTGTGCATGGTTGGTAGGTTTGGGTTTTCTAGTATAGAAGAATGCATACCTATGATCATGTTTGGGCTTAACCTTTTGGGGTAAAGATTTTATATGGTTTGGTCTGACAGTGTTTGGCTTGGAAATGTTCCGATTTCTCGGTAAGTGACACGTGTTAGTATAGGAAGCAGCAAGCTCAGGCTGTTTTCCTAACCTAATTTCCAACCTTTTGGAAGTGTCATATAACTTAGTATAATCAGAAGTGAGTGATTCCATTCTGATTTGTGCAGATTGAAGACTTTTCTTTTCTTTAGAAAGATCTTCTCTCAATTGGTCTATAATCTTGTCTTTCTCTTCGGATGACTGTTTAGTCTCGTGTAATAAGAGCTTTATAGAGGAAAGCTCACCAGACTCACTAACATTAGCTCTAACCTCAGCTAGTAGGTCGGTAAGTCTTTCTATTTCTCCTTTGTACTCTTTGAGTACCTTCTTAGCGGTCTGATATTTACTACACAGTTTTCTGTAGTCAAGCATCAGGTCACTGAAGGCATCTCCTAATTGCTCAAAGGTAAAGTCATCATATGTTTCTACAGGTTCAGTAGGTACCTGATCGATTGCCATGAAGCAGATGTTTGCAGCGTCCTCTGAATGTTCATCTTCTGAGTCGCTAGCTTCACTCTCATGCCATATGCTGGTGTTGGCATATTTCCGAGAAGTTGATCTTTTCAGGTTCCCTTTATCATACCTGTTGTTCTTCTTGCTCGATGATGAGTTGATGGGACAGTCCTTCTTCATATGTTCCTTCTTCTTACAGCCATAGCAGACAGCATCTTCTTGGTACCAGTTGTTGCTGTTGTTCTCTTTGACTCTCTTCTCATGTCTCATGAATCTTTTGAACTTCCTTGCTAGGAGAGCTTGATCTTCAGCGTCAGATCCACTGCTGTCTGAGTCATCTTCAGCAGCTTTTCTGTGCTGAGCCTTGAGGACGATAGTCTTCTCCTTTGGTGCAGGTTCTTCAAAATCTTGCAGCTCCAGTTCATGAGTGAGTAGCTTACCCATGAGTACTTCAAGTGACATTGTGGTGAGGTCGTTTCCTTCAATGATAGCTGTAGCCTTCGGAATCCAGTTCTTGGTGAGAGCTCGTAGGAGTTTGCGAATCTTTTCGTGGCTACTGTAATCTTTGCCTAAGGAGGACAAAGGGTTTACAATATCCAAGAACCTCTCGAACATTTGTGTGACTGTTTCATTTGGCTTCATTTTGAACGCCTCGTACTCTTGAGTAAGTCTGCTGACTTTTGACTCCTTGACTTGAGTCGTGCCTTCATGTGTAACTTCGAGAAGCTTCCACACACCATTTGCCGTTGTGCATGTAGATACCCTGTTAAATTCTGTTCTGTCTAAGGCACAAAAAAGAGCATTAATAGCACGTGCGTCAAGACTGGCCTTTTTCTTTTCCTCCTCTGTATAACTGCTTTGGGGTTTTTCAACCAAAACTCCCTCGACAGTTATACGAGGTGGCTTCTGATAGCCATCAAGAACAATAGCCCATAAGTCAAAATCAAGAGATTTCAAGAAGAAATTCATCCGTGTTTTCTAATAAGTGTAGTTAGTACCATCAAACAGTGGGGGTCTGTTTGTGGCCTGATCTTCACTTGTGAATTTCATAGTAGCCATGTGATGTGCTGTGATCTAATAAATAATGAATAAATAATAGCACTGTTACCTCGCTTTACCTGTAACACCCGCTTTGATACCAATTGTAGGAACGATATAGTAAAGCGTAATACTCTAGAGGGGGTGAATAGAGTTGGCAGCGGAATAATGCTAATTAAAAAATGTTAGCAACACAATCACAGTATATAATCACAGTTGAAATATTGTAAAGGCAGAGTTCAGAAAGCAAACGCAAAGACAGCGATGTATACTGGTATCCCTCTGTTGAGGACTAATCCAGTCGGTAGAACTCTTGCTACCAGTTGAATCCACTATTGGAAAAACTGCAAGTTTTCTTACGAAGTCCTTGCAACTTCTACAACGCGAGCTTTGATACGAAGAACTCGTCCAACTTCAAATGTGAAGAGGTATTCTTCAATCAAGCCTTCTGATTACAATCTCTCAGAAACTTCTAGACCGTAGCGCACTGGCAAATTGACTAGAGGATTGTAACTGGCTTGGGATCTGAAATTTAAAGCTCTAGAAAACTCTTTGGAAGGCAGAAAGTTTTAGATAGAGAGAAGATTGAAAGTGAATGAGTGAATTGAAATGATCGAAATCCTTCTCTATTTATAGGAGTTCCCAAGGAAGAACTCTGTCAGAATTCGGGCAGAACTCTATGAGCAAATCTCGGTCAAATCCGCAACTGCAGGAGGACCAAGTTCTAGAGAATTCAAAAATCAAACGGCCACCAACCGAACTCTGGCCGAACTCTGGCCGAGTTCTGTCAGGGTTAGGTTAGGGTTTTAAAAATAGGTTTTGGTGATTTTTGAAAACCTTTTTTTGAAAACCTTTTTGAAAACCTTTTTGACAGGTCATTTTGAAAACATTTTGAACTATTTTGGGGATAGCCTATTTGCCAGTACGACTCGGTGTACAACGTATTCCTAGACTCAAATAAAGTAAAAATTACATTGCATAGGAAATACAGACTCAAGTAGGCAAACAGATATTCAGTCTTGAACGGAGTGAATATCCAATCTTGCTTATGTCCAAGAAGCTGAGATGTCCCAACTAGCTTCGTATATCCAGACAGAGTTTTGATCAATTATTAAAATCAGGTTGACCATATGACCAATGGGCCAACAATATATATATATATATATATATATATATATATATATATATATATATATATATATATATATAGAGAGAGAGAGAGAGAGAGAGAGAGAGAGCGAGGGAGGGAGAGAGGATGAGGGAGGTGAGGTGCCACCCAATGGAGGATGGCTACATGTCACTCCCCCATGCTATCATCATGCACTTTGGTGCATGATGATAGCATAGGGAGGTGACATGGTGCCACCTCACGGTGAGGTGGCACCTCATCTCTCTCTCTCTCTCTCTCTCTCTCTCTCTCTCTCTATATATATATATATATATATATATATATATATAATTTTTGGACCTTCATGTTACATGAGGTCCTAGACGATCGCCCTAGCTACCTTTGACCTGGAACGATCATGATGTCTTCACGTGAATGGTCAAGTCTATCAAGTATCAACTAAAAAATATTCCCATTATGTTAATATATCTGTTGAGAGGATATTTTTACCAAAATACCTCCAACATTTTAATAACAAAAATATTTGGAGGTATTCTGGTAAATTATCCCCAAATAATAATTTATGGTATCCCAGGAAGAACTGGTTTTCGGCCGATGTTAGGTCCGACTTTGTCTGGGCCACTGACTGAACCGGGCCGGACCACTGACTGGACCGGACTTTCGGGCCGCTCCGGACCGTGCCAATTGAGCACGTCCGGGAGATGGTGGGTGGAATCTGGTTCACCCGGTTTTTGGCCGGGCTGATCCGGATCGAACTTTCAGGCCGCTCCACTGACACGGGTCGGATTCCGGACATCCCGGCCCACTTCGCACGCTTGATTCAAACAGTGTGTAAATTTGGTAACATTGTCAAACTGTAGTAAAGTAAGCAAGAAGTCCTGCAATTTAAGATCAGAGGAACAGTAAAAAAAAAATTGCCCTGGGTAGAATCTGGACTTTCTGAGGAAAGATTTCAGAGGCAGCAATGAGCATTCAATTTGCATTTTATGCCTTTGAATCTGAAGTTTTAGTATGGCATTGGCACATCAAATCATGATTAAAAAAAATGTGTATGTGCTCTAGGGAGATAATATTGTCAAGATATTTTATCTTCAAAAAGGAGGAATTAGTTTTTTATGTTACTTTTTTTTTGGGGTTCTTTTATTCGCAACGTTCAAGTAAAAATAGGAGGAAATATATGGAATATTGAAATATCTGTAGAAAATATTGGGTATGAGAAATTATCGTTTTTCATGATACTAGGTTATTAACAACTAAAGATTAGTTTGGTTGCAGTTATATTTTATCATTTTATTTAAATGTTCATTTTCGAAATGTTCCTTGAAGTAGCGTCCTAAAAACGTCAATATAAGTTCTGGAATGAATCACACATTTTGAAAAAAAAATGCAAAGTAAAAACTACTTGGCTTATTTTTACATATATATGACATCAAACAGAATTTTTGGATAAACAAAACTAAAATCCAATCTAATTGTAAGTGGAGCTTCTTGTTTGGTAAATCCTTAGAAGTACTTTAGTGCTAGAATGTGTGTGAGGGAAATGAACACACAAATTTTAACAAGTGCTCCTAGAATATGGTATCACTAACTGTCGAGAGTGCACCGAGCTCATGGTGCACATTTTTTCTCATTCACTTGATGGCATATATGAGTGCATACAGAATAGTCATTCTTATCTTTATACTATGTAGTGGATGAGGAGGAAGGTACATGATGAGTCTAGTTCACTGAATAATTTCTCCACTAACTCTAATAAAGCATTTAAAAATAGTCTTTCCTGGTTGATGAAATAAATGCAACTCCCAGTCCTAGAGAAACTCATGGGTTGTTAATCTTAAGTACTCAGACATTAATATATTTTAGCTGGATTGTTGGATTACATGCATCTCAGTCCTTGATTATTTTCAAGGATCTAAACAGAAAAAATAATAATAATACCATGTGTCATAACCACAACGTAAATTGTCTTTGATTACTCCTTTGTTGGTGCATGTTTGTAGTGCCCCGTCCCGTAAAGTCAATCGGAGAAATCGAAACGCCGACGGCGTTGGAAATTAGCCTTGCAACGGCTGCTCAAAGGCTCGCTCGTCCGATGCGACTCCTCGCACAGGTGGGGTAGTTTCGGTGAACTTGCCTCATCTTAGCCTTCACTTAATAACTCGCATGTTTTCAACTTGCACAAGTAGGCTAATATAAAAGCTACGAACACACATAGCTAAGGGAATAATCCCGACCCGTCGAAATGTCTAGAACATGGAAAAAGGTCCCACGGTCTTCATAGAAGTCGGCTCAGCGTGCTTTCAAATGACACTCGATCCTTCGATCCCGTGGCTTGGGAGAAGGAAGTTGACTTAAGTTGCTAAGTTGCCCCGACACTTGAAATAGCCTAAGTCATAGGCGTCGCCTGCGTGAATGCTTGGTAAAGCATGCACGGTCCCGTCGTTTTGCCCCAACACTTGAATCAGCCTAAGTCATAGGCATCGTAGCGTGAATGCTTAATTAAGTATTGAACGGTCCTGTCCTACAAGGCTTGGCATAGTCTTTGCACGTCCCGCAAGTTAAGTCGTCTTGCACGGCTTGTTGACTTAAGTCTAGGCACCCGAGAACTTGGTGGTTTATGTCACGCCCCAGAACCAGAATACTGGAGAGCGGGGGCTGACATAGCCAGCTACGTATATTGAAGTGCAACCCACCTCGCTATACGGTCACGGCTGTCTAGATACATGAGGGTTTACTACAAGCCAACAGTCTCCTATGGTCATGAACAAGCCTAGTGTCTCAATCACAAGCAAGTAAGTAAATGTTACAAGATGTATGATCATTAAATATACAATAATAAGGCGTCCCAAATATTACATATTCAGCTGATCATGAAGCTAGTCGTTACAAAATGTTAGGACTAGCAAGAGTTTAGTCATACATGATCAACCCTAGGATCTGTTAATCATGTTACAGTCCGTAGGCAGACAGTAAGTAAAGTGCAATCGAGCTAAACAGGTGCTCGTCGGCTAAACGCCTCAAAAGAATATTTTTACAATAGAGCGGAAGAGCCAAAAATAACCCACTCGTTGCCAGGGTTCCGTCTAGTGGCCACCATCTGGCTGGAAGGTCGGTAGATCCTCTGGAGCTACTCCAAAATCTGGCCACATAAAACCAGCTGGGTCAGACCCCAGAAAGAGCAAGTGCCACAAAGGAGGCTTCACTTAAGAACTAAAACCAGCAATCAGCACAGGAATATAAATATAAATAAAATAAGGACAGGAATAAAAGGAAACATATCAGGATGATATACGACGAGATAACCATGGAACTATTCAGATAGCCAGGTTACAACCCGTAAACCAAACAAGGACCGGGGTTGTAACCCTTCGTCTGAACGGAGCTTGGTTTCTCACTATCTATCGATAAAATAAATACAAGCATTCAGGTCATCTAGCAATCTGGAGTAGGATCGGGACAAGACTAGACTGGTCAGACTCAATCCAATCATTTCACGGCCAAGCAAGAACTACAGCTTGATACTTTAACTAACTAGGGTTATCACAAGCCTAATTACTAGCAAGATGCAGTGAGATTATTCCACAGCCACAAGCCCTGCAGACCATCCAGGTCAACCAGGTCGAGAGATTAGGGTTGAATTCAGGTGGGTACATCATCCAGGAAACGCATGTACCCTTAAGCAGTTTGAAGGGTGCAACACATGACAGTGTGCTGGAAATGTGCCCTACTCGACGGCAGGCTACAGATCCCAAGCGCACCCAGGTAACGGGATTGCCTGTAGCTGGAAAATCTCTTCATGACTAATGTATTAATCTAGTTGTTAACCTTAGTCCATTTTAGTAGGTACTCCTGACCGTGGTACTCAGGAGTCCCCTCCTAGACATGATGCAAGATAGGACTGGATTATTTGTACAAGCACAATTGCCCACGGTGTCCAGGTTATTTATACAGGTCATGTCATGTCAGGCAGCCGTCGTAACAGCTTATCAAGATATAACATGTCAGGTTTATCATGTCAAGTGTTCTTGTCAGGAGTGCGCCACGACGGACCGCTATCAGGTCATGTCAGGTCATTATGTCAGGAGTGCACCACTACGAGTCACTATCGTGTCATGTTCAGGTATCATTTCCAAACATATTAAACAAATCCATGATTATCAAGTTCATGACAAAAGGCGTAAGGATATAAAATGGACGTTAAATATCTAATAAAATATCAATATACAGGGCTATAGAAGATCAAGGGTAATCAGGCTACGCTCAAACCAGGCTATGCTCAGGCTAGCGTACGCTCAGGCTAGCGTACGCTCAGGTCTGCATACCAAAGGATCCATACACTTCCAATGGGAAGCGTATGCAAGGGTCAGCGTACACAAGGGCACGCTCAAGCTACAGGTCAGCGTACGCTCAAGCTAGCGTATGCTCGAGACTGCGTACGCTCGAGCTAGCGTACGAAAGGAGCCAGCGTACGCCTTGCTCGCTTAAGCTAGCGTACCAAGGCACGCGTACGCTCAAGCTAGCGTACGCTCAAGACACGCTGCCAACAGGCAGCGTATCAAGGTGAGCGTATGCTCACCAAAGAGCAGCGTACGAAGGCTAGCGTACGCTCGCTAAAGAGCAGCATACGAAGGCTAGCGTACGCTCGCTAAAGAGCAGCGTACGAAGGCTAGCGTACGCTCGCTAAGGAGCAGCGTACGAAGGCTAGCGTACGCTCACTAAAGAGCAGCGTACAGCTCAGTGGCGTAAGCTAAAAAGCTAGCTCACTGTTCACTGTCTTCTCCAAATGGCAAGAACAGCAAGAACTCTAAAGTTGAATCTAAGCTTCAATTGTCCAAATCTTGGTCAAAACAAGTCCGAATCCAACTTTCCAAAGGTCAAAATTGGGTAGAATGAAATTCTCTAAAATATGGAACCATCCAAACTTGAAAACAAGGAAGTTTAATAGATCAAAACCACCAAAATCCGAAAGTAGTAAAACTCTAGATCTACAAGAATTAAAGCCTCAAAATGGAAAATGACAAGTTCTAATGTGGTTTAGAATCATGAGGAGAAGCTAATGAAACCATCAAAAGGAGTTCTCTTGTGGAAGCAAGTTGTACTTGCCTATGGTGTTCTTGGTTGGTGGAGAAGAGTAATGGTAGGGGAAGGAGAAGTAAATGAGAATTATGGAGGAGAGAGAAGGTTGGTGGGGATAATAAAGAGGGGGGTTGTGGTGGAAATGAAGGAGAAATATAGGCTAAGGTGTTCCACCCTTGGCCCATGATGAACCAAGCATTGGGCCGGCCGAACCAAGCCAACCCAAACCTAGAGTTAAACCAAGCCGAGAGCCAAACCAAGGAGATATATAGATACAAGATAAAATACGTATACGTATTCCAAATACGTAATACGAACAACAGGCATTACATTTAAGTCGACCCCGTGCATAGCACGTTCCCTCGATGCGTAGCTCGGCGTAGCCCTTGCTCGTCGAGTCGTTGCCTAATAAGTTAAGACAAGTGTTGCGTTGGGCTATCGAAGCAATTTCTAGTACTGTTTTGCTCTATCTGCGGTTGTCAAGTCGCGTAGTCCCTTGAGAACAAGGCTCGTTGTATAAGTATATGACTTGAGCGATAGTGTCGCCTATAGAACCAGGTCAGTCTAAGGCACGAGCTACGTTGGATCTAGTAAAGAGTATGCCACGATCAAAGGAAGTCCACGCAACTTGTTGTCGCCGAGATCGGTCCCGCTACTTGGGAGTCTCGCTAAGTCTTGATATGTCCCGCACACGAGATCGATCCCGCGGCTTGGGAGTCTCGCTAAGTCTTGATAAGTCACACACACGAGATAGGTCTCGTGGCTTGGGAGTCTCGACAGATAGAAGGAAATCATGGTCATGTTAAGGAAGGACTGGATAGACTGGATAGATCGAGTATGCATGGTCATTGGACAACTTGTCGACAAGGTGTAGTCTTCTCGAGTGATCACCGGGGCGCCGGGATCATTCGGCCCAAGGAAAGCGAGTGTGGCTCAAAGTAGGATGCTGGATGACCGCATAGGAGAGTTCGACCCCACCAGGCTAGCTACCCGTGTAGGTACAGGCCGATATCCCACGAGCCAGTCCAAGATAGCTTGACATTGCTAGTGACCACTCATATAGATGTGTCGGCAATAGCGGCACACCGCGTGTATGCCTTTGGATTGAGTCTAGAACTTGAATGCTGGTCTAGTCTGTAATACAATGTCTGGGCCTAAGACTGGGTTGCAGTGTAGGCACCGTGCTTGGCACGTTAGATGGCGTCGAAATGTTCATGGATTCGTCACTACGGTTCATAAGTCTTGTCTAAGTTAACAAATGAGTTGAACATGAAGGCCGCAAGGCAGTAGCAGGATAAGTCTTGATAAGTTGCGAGGTACGCCCTCAATCTTGAAGCATGTACAAGTCTAAGAAGATCTTAAGACACGAATCAAGTCTAGCGGCACGGCCTGCACGAGTCATCCCATTGCCGTCCTTGGCACTTTAATCGTTGGCACGAGGATTGGTCTTGAGGCGCTTGAGTTTAAACAAAGGTCTTGGCACGGTCGAGTTCGCGTAAGTTGCTCATCGGCATAGCATTGTCTTGAATATGTCTAAGTTACGAATAGAATGTGGCACGACTCTGCCATCCCGAGTTGAAGTTTGGTCAAGTACCTAGGCTATGAGGCACTGCCTCGATCGAAATACACGATATTGTAGTACGACTCTGTCGTTGCACGTCGAGTTGGTTAGACGTCAAGTCTTAAAACTGATCCTAAGGCAAGACTAAAAAGACAATCGAAAGGGTTTAAGCTGCACAAAGTAAATGAACGTGTCGGTTATGTATGGGTGGGTGAGAAGCTCACACCACCAGTACAGTTGAGTACTGATACCCACACAGTGTTCATGTGCAGGCACAGGTAGATGCTCGTGGCGCGGAGCTCGCTTGGATGCGTCGAGGCACGGAGTTCCTTGGCGATTTAAAGCGTGCGGCCGTGTGGATTGAAGACTTATACAGGACATAATATATAGACATCGCCTTCCGAAGCTTCCGCTGACATCAAACATTGTATCGAGAGATGAGAGAGAGCAGAGTGAATTGTAAATGAGAGAAAAGTGAGCACGAGAGACTTATAATTCGGCCTTGCGCCCACAAATGTAATCTTGTATTCAATATCAATAAAAGAGTTTCTTTTGAATGACTTGTGTTCATGTGTTCTTGTTTCAAATTTTTGTTGCATATTCAATGTATCTGCTTGGAACTTCTGTGCGACGACCCCGTCGCCGCCGCTGTAATCGGCCGTTATGGAACCTGCCTTGCACAAGCGCAATCTAGGCTCGTGCGGCATCACGTCTTAGCGAGGATGATCGCTCCTACGGGAGCAGGGCGTGACATAATGGTATCAGAGCACGACTTTATGTCCTTGGACTTCACGTCGAATTTCTCAGTTTTGAAAGCTCGTCGTTGGAAAATAGAATGCGCTCTCTCTCGAATGTCCCTCGGCATGTCCATATAATAAGTCTAAATATTTTCAAAAGCTCGTACAAGCGTTCAACCAAATGCATCGGTAGGCTATCATCGAACGCATCTGTAGGCCTTTGTGTCGAACGATGTTAAACTTGACTCGATAGAGAACATATGCTAAGTTAACATGTCGCGTACGTGCCCAAATAGTCCTACGTCGACATTAGCAATTGAGCGTGCAAATTCGAATATAGTCCGCAGGGGATAGCTATGCGCACGGCCTTTTGGCTAAGTTGCGTCGCGTATCGCGTACCTCGACTTTTGGTGCAAACGAGTTGCGAGCGATATCAAGTACTGCTCGGTTGGGAGCGAAGCTGCACTTAGAGTGTCTATCGATAGAAACGCTATCGAGTTAATGCTTAGGCGTACATGGAGGATTGACTTGGATTTTGAGGAAATAATGCGAATGGCTTAGTACGTCGAAACGACGTGAGCGATTACGCTAGAGATTCGTCGAACGAATCTGAAAGATGTCTTAGCGAATGATGCAAAAATAATTACGGACTAGATCGTATGGCTCGAATCCAAGTGGTGTATGGATTTTCTTGGAGATCATTCGAGCAAGATTGAGGATTACGAGTAACGACGAGTATGTCGGCAAGGCGATACGATCGCGCAAAGCCTTAGAATGCGTCACGCTTAGTTGATCGTGACTTCAAATATCCTAAATGAGATGTCGTCGGACAACTTGTGATCGGGCAACGCGTCTTAGAAAATGATTCGGAACGATAAATGAAAATGAATGGTCTTGATCGAGAAAACTTAGAGGATCGTGCGTACGATTTCGGATTGATTCGAATGAAATATGACTTGAGTTTTGAACAACGATCTTGAAACGAGCTTGAGAAATAGCGGTCAAACTTGATCTTGAATATCGAGAAAAATTATGGTATATCCAGTTCGGACAATAGCATCAATCTCACGACTCAAAATTGGTTGCAAAGGAAGATCGTCAGGTTACGCATATCGTCGATGATGTTGAGGCGTATCAAAGATCGATATATGATAACTCGGGGGTCCTCTAACTCAGCGAAAGACGATCGTGTAAATGTTATTGTTCCGATGGATGCTATACTCGGGATACTAAAACGTGTCGAGGAAAAGATAAACTTGGCTCGAGGATTTTTTAGTTGAACGAATGACAAACGGATTATCAAATTGAGATCTTGACTTGGAGGAAAACGAAATGTTTGGATTTGCTTCGTCGATAACCACAACTTCAACATTCTTGTCTTATACGAGCGCAACTCTAGCCTTGCGCATGCGTCGCACCGATTTGAGACGATCACTCCGCGTGAGCGCTGGTATGGTGATTCATACAGCGGAAGTGATTGAACTTAGATGGCGTGGCAATCTGATTGCTTTGACTTGTGGTTTGACGCGAAGGTAGACTCGAGAATGAATCAGCGGGTTTGACGATTGAATTTGAGGATTGAGTAGGTCCAATCTGCGTATCGAGAAGGAGTTAGTCTAAAACTCAAACAAGAGTTACGCCCCGATGAGAATGATTATTCTGCGGGTGCATTGCATGGTGATTCATGAACCACCGTGGATAATCGGACTCGTGTGAGATTGGAGCACAACGTATTGTCATAGCTAGACGACCTCGTGATCGAATACATAAATTGGTTAGACTTGGTGATAAGAACGAATTCGAATACGCGCAACGAAATGCATTGATACGAATAGGTGATCGTGCTCGATGTTTAGAAATCTGAGTGACGCGAGCTTGGGTAGAAAACCCCGTACTACCGACTCTGGTTTGACCCTAGGATTGGGGTCAGTGTTGGCATTATTGTTAGGGAACTATGATTCCAATCCTGACATTGACTTAGCCTCGCAAAGATTGGCCTAGCGGTTAGGCGAGACGCCCTGTTTCATGAGTTATCAATCGAAGAATTGATCTTGAGGTTTTGTTTGAATGGATAGCATGAATCACGAACATAGGAAACCCTGCTCACGAAACTCGGCTGACATGCATATATTTCAGGGATGCCTGGGTATGTGCACGAGGCGACTCGAGTGAGAATGACAAATTCTCTATCATGCGGCTTGGTTGAATACATGTATTTTAGGGACGCTTGGAATGCGTGCACGATCCAGCCAAGTGATACAATGAGTTCAAGCAAGACTTGAAAGATGGGAGTGTGTCGAGATCTTGAAATCATGTTAACGAAAGGATTGATAATAGTACGAGCGTGGCTCGGAATTGAGGAAACGCATAGGCGGAGTGTGCTCGATTAAGTCTTGGCCATAGAAATGGTAGGATGGCTTGCCTTCAGAAAAGTCTCGAGGACGAGACTTGTTCTGAGTGGTGTATGTTGTAGTGCCCCATTCCGTAAAGTCAATCGGAGGAATCAAAACGCCGACGGCGTTAGAACTTTGCCTTGCAACGGCTGCTCAAAGGCTCGCTCGTCCGAGGCGACTCCTCGCACAGGTGGGGTAGTTTCAGTGAACTTGCCTCATCTTAGCCTTCACTTAATAACTCGCATGTTTTTAACTTACATAAGCAGGCTAATATAAAAGCTACGAACGCACATAGCTAAGGGAATAATTCTGACCCGTCGAAATGTCTAGAACATAGAAAAAGGTCCCACGGTCTTCATAGAAGTCGGCTCAGCGTGCTTTCAAATAACACTCGATCCTTCGATCTCGTGGCTTGGGAGAAGTAAGTTGGCTTAAGTTGCTAAGTTGTCCCGACACTTGAAATAGCCTAAGTCATAGGCGTCGCCTGCGTGAATGCTTGGTAAAGCATACACGGTCCCGTCGTTTTG
The DNA here is from genome assembly GCA_029216955.1 of Iris pallida. Taxonomy (NCBI): domain Eukaryota; kingdom Viridiplantae; phylum Streptophyta; class Magnoliopsida; order Asparagales; family Iridaceae; genus Iris; species Iris pallida. Next base: position 5,382,937 of record JANAVB010020598.1, on the reverse strand, counting down.
CCCCAACACTTGAATCAGCCTAAGTCATAGGCATCGCCGCATGAATGCTTAATTAAGCATTGAACGGTCCTGTCCCACAAGGCTTGGCATAGTCTTTGTACGTCCCGCAAGTTAAGTCGTCTTGCACGGCTTGTTGACTTAAGTCTAGGCACCCGAGAACTTGGTGGTTTAAGTCGACCTCGTGCATAGCACGTTCCCTCGATGCATAGCTCGACGTAGCCCTTGCTCGTCTAGTTGTTGCCTAATAAGTTAAGACAAGTGTTGCGTTGGGCTATCGAAGCAATTTCTAGCACTGTCCTGCTCTATCTGTGGTTGTCAAGTCGCGTAGTCCCTTGAGAACAAGGCTCGTTGTATAAGTATATAACTTGAACGATAGTGTCGCCTATAGAACCAGGTCTGTCTAAGGCTCGAGCTACGTTGGATCTAGTAAAGAGTATGCCACGATCAAAGGAAGTCCATGCGACTTGTTGTCGCCGAGATCGGTCCCGCTGCTTGGGAGTCTCGCTAAGTCTTGATATGTACCGCACACGAGATCGGTCCCGCGGCTTGGGAGTCTCGCTAAGTCTTGATAAGTCCCGCACACGAGATTGGTCCCGCGGCTTGGGAGTCTCGACGGATAGAAGGAAAGCATGGTCATGTTAAGGAAGGACTGGATAGACTGGATAGATCGAGTATGCATGGTCATTGGACAACTTGTCGACAAGGTGTAGTCTTCTCGAGTGATCACCGGGGTGCCGGGATCATTCGGACCAGGGAGAAGCAAGTGTGGCTCAAAGTAGGATGCTGGATGACCGTATGGGAGAGTTTGGCCCCACCGAGCTAGCTACCCGTGTAGGTACAGGCCGATATCCCACGAGCCAGTCCAAGATAGCTTGACATTGCTAGTGACCACTCATGTAGATGTGTCGACAATAGCGGCACACCGCGTGTATGCCTTTGGATTGAGTCTAGAACTTAAATGCTGGTCTAGTCTGTAATACAATGTCTGGGCCTAAGACTGGGTTACAGCGTAGACACCGTGCTTGGCACGTTAGATGGCGTCGAAAAGTTCATGGATTCGTCACTACGGTTTATAAGTCTTGTTTAAGTTAACAAATGAGTTGAACATGAAGGCCGCAAGGCAGTAGCAGGATAAGTCTTGATAAGTTGCGAGGCACGCCCTCAACCTTGAAGCATGTACAAGTCTAAGCAGATCTTAAGGCACGAATCAATTCTAGCGGCACGGCCTGCACGAGTCGTCCCATTGCTGTCCTTGGCACTTGAATCGTTGGCACGAGGATTGGTCTAGAGGCACTTGAGTTTAAACAAAGGTCTTGGCACGGCCGAGTTCGCGTAAGTTGCTCATCGGCATAGCATTGTCTTGAATATGTCTAAGTTGCAAATAGAATGTGGTACGACTCTGCCGTCCCGAGTTGAAGTTTGGTCAAGTATCTAGGCGATGAGGCACTGCCTCGATCAAAATACACGGTATTGTAGCACGACTCTGTCGTTGCACATCGAGTTGGTTAGACGTCAAGTCTTAAAACTGATCCTAAGGCAAGACTAGAAAGACAATCGAAAGGGTTTAAGCTGCACAAAGTAAATAAATGTGTCGGTTATGTATGGGTGGGCGATAAGCTCACTCCACCAGTACAGTTGAGTACTGACACCCACACAGTATTTATGTGCAGGCACAGGTAGTTGCTCGTGGCGCGGAGCTCGCTTGGATGCGTCGAGGCACGGAGTTCCTTGGCGATTCGAAGCGTGCGGCCGTATGGATTGAAGACTTATGTAGGACATAATGTATGGACATCGCCTTCCGAAGCTTCCGCTGACATCAAATATTGTATCGAGAGATGAGAGAGAGCAGAGTGAATTGTAAGTGAGAGAAAAGTGAGCACGAGAGACTTGTAATTCGGCCTTGCGCCCACAAATGTAATCTTGTATTCAATATCAATAAAAGAGTTTCTTTTGAATGACTTGTGTTCATGTGTTCTTGTTTCAAATTTTTGCTACATATTCAATGTATCTGCTTGGGACTTCTGTGCGACGACCCCGTCGCCGCCGCTGTAATCGGCCGTTATGGAACCTGCCTTGCACGAGCGTAATCTAGGCTCGTGCGGCATCACGCCTTAGCGAGGACGATCGCTCCTACGGAGGCGGGGCATGACAATGTTGGTGCATGTTGATGTCTGTAGGTGTCCGACGACAGACAAGACACTAGGACGATACACCAATACCAGTACCATGCATGGATAAATATTAGAACCATGTATCAGAGACGGATTCAGCCTATGACTGGGGTGGCTGGAGCCCACCCGAAAAGAAAATTTATTCTTTTTTTTTTCCTTGTATTGTTTATTATTATTTTATTTTATTTCTTATATGGTTTAGCCCACATCTAACCCAACCTAATTCAATGTAGCCACCCAGATTTTAGTTTCTGGATCCGCCCATATCATATATCTGTTGGATTATTCAATAATATGGGGCCACACATGTAAAATTAATTGTGTTGGGCTATCTAAATAATTAAGCCAAATTAAAGTGGTCTATTTGGAAATTGACTTAAGGGTATAATTGTCATAAAATTAATGTGTAGATACCGGAGATAATTCTAATTTGATGAGGGGCCAAATTAGATATATCAACACATATATAAATATGTGTATTTATTAGGGTTATGGTCCCCTACTAATACGGCCACCAAGGAGAAGGTCCTCTCTTTTTCTCTTCTGTATCCCCATCAACAGAAAGAGAGGGACAAAGGATTCGGATTCACCTTTGTCATTAAGGGTCATAGCAAGTTGAAAGATCGAATCCAATAAAGAGACGATCGCTTCAACATCCATCAAGCCAAGCAATAGATTCAGGTACGCTTCTGTAATTTTTATTATGTTCTTCATCTCATGAATCGACAGGGCACAATAAAATTTCTAACAAGTGGTATCAGAGCCTCCCTAGTTGGTTTATGAGGTCGAAGTTTTAGAATCCATTTTTTTATTATTATTGTTCAGGAACCCTAAATTGTTCAATATAATTTAATTTATGGTTTTGATTGTTCGATAAAAAAAAAATTTTATGATCAACCGGTTAGATCCCGTCTTATGCATATTATTTTATACACTTGGAAACCTTGTGTATAATGATATGCAATAGATGTACAAGATCCTTAGTTGAGGGATATACGAGCTATCAGTCTTATCTGGCTTCTCGTATTATTGGTCTACTAGCTGTAACTACTGGTAATCAAAGCAATGTTCGAGAGAAGATGGAGTCAATTTCACAATTATCTTCGGCTTTAGAGTTTGGTTTGAACTTCAAAATGCTAGCAGTAATTGATTGCTTAGCTATTACAACATATTTCGGGACAAAAGACTTGGACGAAGTAACTCTTGGCATAAATGTTGTGGATGAAATTGATGGTTACAGTTGCTTTTTCTAGCACAATTATGTTCTTTATGGCTCAATTGTTAATTATTATAATGCTCATTATGGCACCAAATATGATAGCCATGTTTGTTTAATTTCTATCCATTCAGAGATTTACACCTGAATATATATTTGCTGAGTCAGTAATGTGGTCCAGAGTTAAACATTCACATATACTAGTATTCGCAAGACTTCCTAGTATTCATATTTAAAGATGCCCGATTTAACTAAGGAACTGGAAGTTTGTTAGAGCAACAATAATTTTGATGGTTTGTTAATACCCATATGGATTACAAAGGAATTGATATATATATATATATATATATATATATATATTGTTAGTTTATTAATTTGGCTGAATTCCTTTGTGTGATATTTTGGAGTTAGTTAATCCTCAGTTTAGATAAAATATGTTCAGTTTGCATATATATTTTGGAGTTATCATTTTCAGTTAATGTCTATGACTTTTTCTTGGATGCATATCCTAAGTAGATTATTACATGAATTTTATTATGTTGATAATGTTCATCTTAGTCAAATAAAAAATTCATGTTTAAGTCATGTAAAGAGCTTCACATGCTTATGATTATCTTTTTTGAGTTGTAATATTTTAAATATGTATGTACGTAAAGTTTTGGACATGATTCGGTTTTGTAAAATTTAGTCAACATAAAAAAAAAATTTGGTGTCTTTTGTGACTAGCAATAATCGTCTAATATTCTAAATAGAACCATTGAAACAAGATGTCGCCAAAGTGACCTCTCTTGCGTAGATAGTCTATGAGGGATGTTGGATGTTTATGTGTGTAAATTCATGCGAGTATTAGCCGGCCCAAAGGAAGGCTAATACTTGGCCGAATTGCACACATACTTGTGGTGATAAATGTGTGACAATTATACAGTTTACATGTGAATAATAACCCGATACAAAGATAGGCTTATTATTTGACATGACTTATTGTCAACATTTGATCATTACACCAAGAATACCACTTGCAGTTAATATCATTGTCCAAAGACTTGATATTAATGATGTACTAGGTATCTTGAGATGGGGTTCACCATTATTTGAATTTGTTTGACTATATTTTATGCTTTGGTTATTTGTTAGAGCATGTTTATTTTTGTTGCTTTGTTCTCTTTACAGTTAATGTTGTTAAAATATCTGCCAATAAGATTTTAATTTTTATGTTTAATGGGATAAACTTTAAGGGCAAAAAGAAATGAATACAGTAGCTGCTAAGGGTCCAAATCAAAAGAAACAACAATATAAAGCTAAGGGTTGTTCTTTTGTGATAAAACATGACACATAAGGAAGAAATGTACAAAGTACCACGCATGGCGTATAAAGAAAAATACATTTCTAAATTTGATCTGTTCTGAGATTAATTTAGATTTAGTACCTAGAAACACATGGTGGTTAGATTCTGGTGCTACTACCCACATTAGTGTTTATAGACAAGGTTGTCTGAGCTACCGAAAGCCAATTGATGATGAAACATACATCTATGTAGGTGACGGCAAATCGGTAGAAGTGGATGCAATAAGATATTTTAGGTTATTTTTAGGAACCGATTATTATTTGGATTTGATAGACTTTTTTTTATTGTACCATCTTTTAGACGAAATTCAGATTCCTTAATGGACAAATCTGGTTATCATTGTTCATTTGGAAATAGTAAGTTTAGTCTATCTTTAAATCCAAATATTATTGGTAACGGTTCCCTTAAGGTTTATAATAACCTATATTTAGTTGAAATTATTGCATCTTATAATGAAACCTTGCAAGTGAAGTCATGTGGTACTAAACACAAAATTAATAATAATAAAATTTTAGCCTCATTATGACATAAGCGATTAGGTCACATCTCTAGAAATAGAGTTGAACGACTTGTGTTTGATGAAATTTGGATTCCATTGACTTTATAGACTTCAATGTCTGTATTGAATGTGTAAAGGGAAGACAGACCAAAGTTAAATTGTAAGCAGCTACTTTATTGACTATGCTGACAAATCGAGGTGTTAATAATTATACAATCCCACACAAAGAAAATTTTGAGACGAGAAGTGTAATAGTTTTTTAGGATGTTGAGTTTGGGGGAGAAATAAAGTCAGGATCATTGTCTTTGAGAATGAATCAAATATGATTCCTACTATCCACTACACCAAAATAGTCCATTTGTAACACAATTTTTTATAATTTGTAACGGTTATTACCGTGACACTCTTATAACGATAATAACCGTTACAATTACTAAAATACCGTTACCAAATTCTATGTTTGTACTTTTATTATTTTTATAATTCCGTGACACTAAAACCAGTTATAAAATTTAATACAAAATTAAAAAAAAATCACAAAGTCAGTATATTCCTGGAAGTGTTAGGAACCCAAAATTTACTTCCCGCACTTATATTTCATCTTTTCCTCTCCTTCCCCACCTCCCTCCTCCTCCGCACCCCTCTCCACCCCTTCTCTCGCAACCAAATCCCCTCCCGAAAGAGCCGACAACCATGAGCTTCCCCTCTCTCCCTATTTCCATAACGATGCTTCCCCTCCTCCATGTTCCTATGTAGAGCTCAACAATGTTTACAGCGAAGGGAACATGCAAGCAAAGAGGAAAGGACTCCAAATCGCTCAGATCAGAGAAGAAAGCAAGAGCCGACGCCGATCTCGACACCAACACCGTTCTCTCCAGGTCATATCTTACTAATCCATTGAAATTAGGATTTTATCTCTATTTAGAGTTTGGTTTTTTATTTTATGCTGAACTTGATCTAAAAAAATTGATGTTCTCTCCAGGTCAGATCTTACTAATCCATTAAAATTAGGGTTTGGTTTTTTTATTTTATGCTGAAATTGATCTAAAAAAATCTGATTTTAATAAGAGAATTCAAAGGAATTATTCGACACTTAAGGATTTCAAGGAAAAAATGCAGGAAGAAGACTGTAGAATTACCAAGTATAAACGGACATGGGTCCAATTCATATGATTAATGATCTTGTGTCTAGATTCTTTCCATGATAGACTTTTTGCTCATAAGTTTATGGACCCTTTGTTTTCTCATAAAAAAAGTAAAATAGTTATGAGGGGAATATACAAAATTAGAATTTTTGGTTGTCATTTGATTATCCGGTGTCATATGTCACCCTCATTTCCTGTATTTCCCGTATTTCGTATTTATACTCGTATCTGGATTTTTGGCATGTATTTTTATTTTTCTCAAACTTGTGGAATTTTGGTATTTCTCGTATTTTGGTTTCGGCATGGTTCGGTTTGGTTCGGTTTTATGTGTTGGAACACCCTAGCCCTATGCTACCCCTCATCCCCACCACAACTCCCCCTCTTTATATCTCCACCTACCACTCTCTCTCTTAATTACCACCACCATTAATTTCCTTCTTCTTCTTCTTCTCCTTCCTCTACACAACTCTCCCAACCCTAGGCAAGTGCACCTTGCCACTTCATGAGAGCCCTATTTTCTTGGTTCATTTGCTAGATTAGGACATGGTGATCAACATTAGAACTTGGTATTTTGTGATTTGAAGTCTCATTTGCTCTAGATCTAAGTTATTTCTATTTTTAGATTTTGCATGGTTTGATCTCTTTAAGTTGGATTTTCATGGGTTTTGGTGTTTCCAAGTGGAAGAGCATTCAATTCTACCCAAGTTGGAATTTTGGAAATCTGGATTTGGAGTTCGGATGGCCAAGTTATCATGCTTTGAAGCCTTGGGTTCATCCATGGTGTTCTTGCTGTTTGGAGAAGACAGTGAGCAGTGTGCAGAGCTGTTTAGCTTACGCACCCTGAGCTACGCGCGCTCTTTAGCGCTGCGTACGCAGACTTGAGTACGCTTCCTGTTGGAAGCGTGTCTCCTTGAGCGTGCGTGACTTTTCACGCAGCTGCTTCCCTTGAGCGTGCGTGACTTTTCACGCAGCTGCTCCCTTGAGCGTGCGTGACTTTCACGCAGCTGCTCCCTTGAGCGTGCGTGACTTTCACGCAGCTGCTCCCTTGAGCGTGCGTGACTTTTCACGCAGCTGCTCCCTTGAGCGTGCGTGACTTTCACACAGCTGCTCCCTTGAGCGTGCGTGACTTTCACGCAGCTGCTCCCCTTGAGCGTGCGTGACTTTTACGTACGCTGCTCCCCTTGAGTGTGCCTTGGTACGCAGACTTGAGTGTGCCTTGGTACGCAGACTTGAGCGAGCCTTGCGTGCGTGCTTTTGCACGTATGCTGCCCCTTGATCCCTTTGCTTAACCCATTGGCTCTTGGAGTTTTAGTTTTATTTCTTTAAGCTTGGCTCCTTTATAACCCTGTCTTTTGATATTTTATTAGATATTTTATGCCCATTTTATTTTCTTACGCCTTTTGTCATGAACTTGATTTTACTTAATGTGTTTGGAATAACTATTGCACATGGCCTGGTATGACAAGGAACTAGCATAACACGACAGTGACCCGTAGTGGTACGCTCCCGACATGGCCCACCTGACATGATTTATCTTGATAACTTGATAAGTGGCCCGTGGCGGCGCACTCCTGACTTGACATGACTTGATAACTTAACTTGACCTGTCTTGACACCGTGGGTGGTTCTTTCTTGCTTGCTTGTTAACCCACTTGTCCTGTCTTGCATCATGTCTAGGATGGGACTCCTGAGTACCACGGTCAGGAGTACCTACTAAAATGGATTAAGGTTAATAACTAGAATAACACAGTAGTCATGAAGAGATGACACAGCTACATGCAATCCCGTTACCTGGGCGCTCTTGGGATCTGTAGCCTGCCGTCGAGTAGGGCACATTTCCAGCACACCGTCGCGTGTTGCACCCTCTAAGTCACCTAAGGGTACATTTGCCTTCTGGGCGATGTACCCACCTGAATTCAACCCTAATCTTTCGTCCTGGATAACCTGGATGGTCTGCAGGGCTTGTGGCTGTGGAACAATCTCACTGCATCTTGTTAGTAATTAGGCCTGTGATAACCCTAGTTAGTTAAAGTAGTAAGCCGTAGTATCTGCTTGGCCGTGATTGATTGAATGAGGTATAACCCGTCTAGCCATGTCTTGATCCAGTACAAGATTGCTCTCTGTCTTGATTTATTGCATTATTATCTTACCGATAAATGGTGGGAAACCAAGTTCTGTTCAGATGAAGGGTTACAACCCCGGTCCTTGTTTGGTTTACGGGTTGTAACCTGGCTGTCGGAATAGTTCTATGGTTATCTCGTCGTATATCATCCTGACATGTTTTCATAATTCTAGTTTTAATATTAGATTTTCTCGTGATAATTGCTGGCTTTTGTTCTTATTTCGTGGCCCCCTTGTGGCACTTGCTCTTTCTGGGGTTGACCCAGCTGGTTTTGTGTGGCCAGATTTCGGAGCAGCTCCCGAGGATCTACCAAGCTTCCAGCCCGATGGTGGTGACTAGAAGGAACCCGGGCTACGAGTGGGTTTTCTATTTTGTTTCGCTCACTCTATTGTAAAGTTATTCTTTTGAGGCGTTTAGCCGACGAGCACCTGTTAGCTCGATGCACTTTACTTACTGTCTGCCTACGGGCTGTAAACATGATTGACAAATCCTAGGGTTGATCATGTATGACTTAAACTCTTGCTAGTCCTCGCATTTTGTACGACTAGCTTCATGATCAGCTGATATGTAATATTTGGGACGCCTTTTATTGTATATTTGGTGGTCAAACATCTTGTAATTATATTACTTGCTTGAGATTGAGACAATAGGCTTGACCTTAAGAGACTGTTGGCTTGTAGTAAACCCTCATATTTCTAGACAGCCGTGACCGTATATCGAGGTGGTTTCCATTTCAATATACGTAGCTGGCTGTGTCTGCCTCCGCTCTCCAGTATTCTGGTTCTGGGGCGTGACATGGTTTAAGTGGTGGCCCATGCAGGTCTTGTCAAATCAAGAAATATGAGGGTTTACCAAATAGATGTCTCAATCAGTATTCGCCCTTGATCTCCGCCCAGGATCGTCGAAGCGACGCCCTGCACCAGACAGTTCAAGATGCTTTGACCCGAGGCGGACATCCAGGGAACCAGGCAGCCAACAGCTTCAAGCGCTTGAACCCTCCTTTCTTCGACGGCACCGAGGATGCGATTGCCGCGGATGCATGGCTTCAGGATACCGAGGTGGTTCTGGAAGCAGCTAGGACACCCGAGAATGAGAAGGTGGCGGTGGTACGCATGCAGTTGTTGGACTTGGCTCGCAGTTGGTGGGCAGCACAAGCCATCGGGTTAGTGGTACCCATTGCTTGGGCAGCATTTAGAGAGAGATTCCAAACGAAGTACTTTGATGCTGTGGCTCGGTACGACCTGCAGACCAGATTTACCAACTTGAAGCAAGGAAACAGGACGGTCGATGGTTATGCATCTGAGTTTTCTAGGCTCAGTAGGTTTGCCCCCACCTTGGTGGCGACCGAGTTTGATAGGGCCCAGCGGTTCCAGCAGGGACTACATTTGGAGATCTTATTGGCGGTTGAGCAGTTCGAGCACCAGACGTTCGATGCAGTCTTGAGAGCAGCTAGGAGGCATGATTACATCTCCCAGAGGATCGTGGATAGGACCGGAAGTAGGAAGCGGTCCCATAGTCAGATGCACCAATCATCAGCTCCAGCCCCGGCAGCTAGGGGATTGACCATTGGAACTCCGAGGCGGGCGGCCTCAGTAACATCGGTTCAGCATTCGACCCCGACGTACCCGCAGCAGCAGAAGCAGAAGCAGACTTCCGCGATGGGATGTTCTCATTACGGAAAGCTAGGGCATGTAGTGGCGGATTGTCGCAGGGCACAAGGATTGTGCCTGGCTTGTGGAGCAGCAGATCATAGGATAGGGGCTTGCCCGAATAGGGGTGGTTCATCAGCATCCAACCCTTCTAGCTCTTCGGTGAGAGGACCGGCCCTAGCACCAGTTCAACAGCAGCAGTATCAGTCTTCGAGGCCCTTGCCGCCTCAGTCTCAGGCATTCCAGCAACAGCACCCTCAACAGTATGCACAAGCCCAAGCTCAGACCCAGAATAGGCAGAGAGGTTTTCAGCAGTGGGACCAGCAGCCAGAGGATAAGGTCAAGCCATGATGATGGCTATGGAAGAAGAAGTTGCACCAGGTGAGGTTGTGGCAGGTACTATTCTCGTCAACTCCTCTCCAGCGTCTGTATTATTTGATTCTGGTGCATCGCATTCATTCATGTCTGTACGATTCGCGACACGGATAGGATTGGAGCCCGAGTCATTATCAGTGAGGCTCAATATACTTACTGGTAATGGCCTAGTGGGAGTAGATCGAGTGTTTTCCTCGTGTCGGATCGTAGTTAGCGGTAGGGAGTTCCCCGCTAGATTCAGAGAGTTTCCTATGGCAGACTATGATGTAGTCCTAGGCATGAATTGGTTGAGGAACCAGTATGCTAGGATAGAATGCCATATTGGCAAAGTTGTCTTTAGTATCCCCGGCGAGCCAGAGTTTTCATTTTCCAGAGGCGCAGTGGAGCCATCTCCCCCAGCATTGAGGATGGCAGTAGCAGCAGTACAGTTACCCCGGATAGTTGAAGAGTTTCCAGATGTCTTTTCAGAGGAGCTTCCAGGGATGCCGCCAGAGCGGGAGATTGAGTTTACTATAGACTTGATCCCCGGAACAGCACCAGTATCAGAAAGAGTCTACAGGATGGCGCCTTCAGAGTTGAAGATTTTGTACAAGATGATTGAAGAACTGAGGACCAAGGGATTCATCCGTGCAAGTGGATCGCCTTGGGTAGCCCCGATGCTTCTTGTGAAAAAGAAGGATGGTACGTCCAGGCTATGTGTTGATTATCGTACCTTGAATTCGGTGACAATCAAGAACAGATACCCTCTTCCGAGGATAGATGACTTGTTTGATCAACTCAAAGGGGCTTCAGTGTTCTCGAAGATCGACTTGCGGTCAGGTTACCACCAGATCAGAGTCAGAGAACAGGACGTCCCGAAGACAGCATTCAGATCGAGGTATGGACATTGGGAGTTCCTTGTTATGCCTTTTGGAGCGACCAATGCGTCGGCCGTATTCATGGACCTCATGAATCGCATTTTCATGCCTTACTTGGATTAATTTGTGATCGTGTTCCTAGATGACATCCTGGTCTACAGCAAGAGTGAAACAGAGCATGAGCAGCATCTCAGAGTCGTCCTCCAGACGCTTAGGGAGCATCAGTTGTATGTCAAGTTTAGTAAATACGAGTTCTGGCTCGATCGTATATCATACTTGGGTCACATCATTACCCGAGGAGGAGTGGAAGTGGATCCCCAGAAGATTGTGGCTATCGAGTCATGGCCGGTACCCAGCTCAGTGGCAGAAGTTTGCAGCTTCCTTGGATTGGCCGGCTACTACCGACGGTTCGTTTCAGATTTCGCAAGGATTTCAGCGCCGATGACCCAGTTGACCCGCAAGGATGTGCCATTTGTTTGGACAGTAGAGTGTCAGGAATCATTTGAGAAGTTGAAGCGAGGTTTGATAACGGCTCCCATTCTCACCCTTCCAGATGGGACCGGAGGTTTCACAGTTTATTGCGACACTTCAGACAGAGGATTGGGGTTTGTCTTGATGCAGCATGGGAAGGTAATATCTTATGTATCACGCCAACTTCGTGATCATGAGAAGAATTACCCGACCCACGACTTGGAATTGGCGGCAATAGTGTTTGCCTTGAAGTTGTGGAGACACTACTTGTACGGAGATAGAGTGGAGATCTTTACTGATCATAAAAGCCTGAAGTATGTTTTCACCCAGAAGGACCTTAATATACGGCAGAGAAGATGGCTCGAGCTACTAGTGGACTATGATGTGGATTTGCAGTATCATCCCGGAAAGGCCAACGTTGTAGCAGATGCATTGAGCAGGAGAGCCGGAGTTTATTTCCTGACGGTACAACCAGAATTATTGGCAGATCTTCAGAAGATGGGAATTGAAGTGGTTCTTCCAACCAGCGTGGTATTGATGGCCAGCCTACAGGTCCAGTCCAGCATAGTTGAGAGAATCCGGGTTGCGCAGTCAACAGATTCCAAGATCCAGTGACTCAGAGCAGAGTGTGAAGCAGGAAGAAGGCCAGAGTTATGTATCCATGAAGACGGTACACTTCGGCACGGCACTCGTCTTTGTGTACCCAGTGGAGATATCAGACAGGAAGTCATGACAGAAGCTCACAGTTCTCAATATTCTATTCATCCGGGTGGCACGAAGATGTACCGTGATATTCGTCAGCATTTCTGGTGGAATGGCATGAAGAGGGAGATAGCCCGGTTTGTCTCTCGGTGTTTGGTTTGCCAACAGGTTAAAGCTGAACATCAGAGGCCCGCTGGACTTCTTCAACCCTTACCGATCCCAGAATAGAAATGGGAACATATAACCATGGATTTCGTGACCGGATTGCCCAGATCTCCAGCCGGCAGAGATGCTATTTGGGTTATAGTTGACAGGCTTACCAAGGTGGCACACTTTCTCCCATTCAGAGTTGGGCAATCGACGACGCAGTTAGCAGAGATGTATCTCAGGCAGATCATCAGGCTTCACGGTGTGCCAGTCAGCATCACCTCGGACAGGGATTCAAGATTCACATCCCACTTTTGGCGCAGCTTGCAGAAGAGTTTGGGAACCCGTCTCCAGTTCAGTTCAGCATATCATCCGCAGACAGATGGCCAATCAGAGCGCACAATCCAGACCCTTGAAGATATGTTGAGATCCTGTACCCTTGACTTCAGTGGTTCATGGGAGAATCATCTGCACCTGGTGGAATTCTCGTACAACAACAGTTATCAGGCCAGTATCCAGATGGCACCTTTCGAGGCTCTTTATGGTAGGAAGTGCAGATCCCCGCTAGCATGGGATGATGTCGGAGAGAGGCAGATGCTTGGTCCAGAGATGATTGCCCAGACAGTTGAAGTGGTCAGGAAGGTCAGAGATCACCTCCGAGTTGCCCAGAACCGCCAGCGCCATTGGGCCGATGCTCATCGACGTCCCTTAGAATTTACTGTCGACGACCATGTATTCCTTAGGATCTCGTCTAACCGCGGCGTCATTCGCTTCGGCGTGCGAGAAAAGCTTAGTCCTAGGTATATAGGGCCGTTCGATATTCTAGAGCGAGTAGAAGATGTATCCTATCGTCTCGCTCTTCCGTCGTCGCTAAGTGAGGTGCATGATGTATTCCATGTGTCCCAATTACGACGGTATATTTCGGACCCGAGCCACATCCTGGACCATTCGGAATTGGTTGTTGGTACCAACCTTTCGTATGAGGAGAGGCCCGTGTCTATATTGGACCGGAGGGAGAAGACACTCAAGAACAAGACTATTAAATTAGTTCGTGTTGCTTGGGGTCATCACTCTCTAGGTGAGTCAACGTGGGAGCGTGAGGACGACATCCGATCGCGATATCCCTACCTGTTTGACTCGTGAGGTATAATGTCTTTCTTATGCCTTACGTTTTCCCTTCCTTGCTTGCATTGTATGATTGTATGATTGAACTGCTTAGTATAACTTGTTTGTGCTTAATGTAGCTTGTCGTGACAATCTCTAGCTCCTTGATTAAATTTCGAGGACGAAATTCTTTTAAGGTGGGTAGAGTTGTCACCCTCATTTTCTGTATTTCCCGTATTTCGTATTTATACTCGTATCTAGATTTTTGGCATGTATTTTTATTTTTCTCAAACTTGTGGGATTTTGGTATTTCTCGTATTTTGGTTTCGGCATGGTTCGGTTTGGTTCGGTTTTATGTGTTGGAACACCCTAGCCCTATGCTACCCCTCATCCCCACCACAACTCCCCCTCTTTATATCCCCACCTACCACTCTCTCTCTTCATTACCACCACCATTAATTTCCTTCTTCTTCTTCTTCTCCTTCCTCTACACAACTCTCCCAACCCTAGGCAAGTGCACCTTGCCACTTCATGAGAGCCCTATTTTCTTGGTTCATTTGCTAGATTAGGACATGGTGATCAACATTAGAACTTGGTATTTTGTGATTTGAAGTCTCATTTGCTCTAGATCTAAGTTATTTCTATTTTTAGATTTTGCATGGTTTGATCTCTTTAAGTTGGATTTTCATGGGTTTTGGTGTTTCCAAGTGGAAGAGCATTCAATTCTACCCAAGTTGGAATTTTGGAAATCTGGATTTGGAGTTCGGATGGCCAAGTTATCATGCTTTGAAGCCTTGGGTTCATCCATGGTGTTCTTGCTGTTTGGAGAAGACAGTGAGCAGTGTGCAGAGCTGTTTAGCTTACGCACCCTGAGCTACGCACGCTCTTTAGCGCTGCGTAACGCTTCCTGTTGGAAGCGTGTCTCCTTGAGCGTGCGTGACTTTTCACGCAGCTGCTTCCCTTGAGCGTGCGTGACTTTTTACGCAGCTGCTCCCTTGAGCGTGCGTGACTTTCACGCAGCTGCTCCCTTGAGCGTGCGTGACTTTCACGCAGCTGCTCCCTTGAGCGTGCGTGACTTTTCACGCAGCTGCTCCCTTGAGCGTGCGTGACTTTCACGCAGCTGCTCCCTTGAGCGTGCGTGACTTTCACGCAGCTGCTCCCCTTGAGCGTGCGTGACTTTTACGTACGCTGCTCCCCTTTGCTCTAGATCTAAGTTATTTCTATTTTCGGATTTTGCATGGTTTAATCTCTTTAAGTTGGATTTTTATGGGTTTTGGTGTTTCCAAGTGGAAGAGCATTCAATTCTACCCAAGTTGGAATTTTGGAAATCTGGATTTGGAGTTCGGATGGCCAAGTTATGATGCTTTGAAGCCTTGGGTTCATCCATGGTGTTCTTGCTGTTTGGAGAAGACAGTGAGCAATATGCAGAGCTGTTTAGCTTACGCACCCTGAGCTACGCGCACTCTTTAGCGCTGCGTACGCAGACTTGAGTACGCTTCCTGTTGGAAGCGTGTCTCCTTGAGCGTGCGTGACTTTTCACGCAGCTTCTTCCCTTGAGCGTGCGTGACTTTTCACGCAGCTGCTCCCTTGAGCGTGCGTGACTTTCACGCAGCTGCTCCCTTGAGCATGCGTGACTTTCACGCAGCTGCTCCCTTGAGCGTGCGTGACTTTTCACGCAGCTGCTCCCTTGAGCGTGCGTGACTTTCACGCAGCTGCTCCCTTGAGTGTGCGTGACTTTCACGCAGCTGCTCCCCTTGAGCGTGCGTGACTTTTACGTACGCTGCTCCCCTTGAGTGTGCCTTGGTACGCAGACTTGAGTGTGCCTTGGTACGCAGACTTGAGCGAGCCTTGCGTGTGTGCTTTTGCACGTATGCTGCCCCTTGATCCCTTTGCTTAACCCATTGGCTCTTGGAGTTTTTGTTTTATTTCTTTAAGCTTGGCTCCTTTATAACCCTGTCTTTTGATATTTTATTAGATATTTTATGCCCATTTTATATCCTTACGCCTTTTGTCATGAACTTGATTTTACTTAATGTGTTTGGAATGACTATTGCACATGGCCTGGTATGACAAGGAACTAGCATAACACGACAGTGACCCGTAGTGGTGCGCTTCCGACATGGCCCACCTGATATGATTTATCTTGATAACTTGATAAGTGGCCCGTGGCGGCGCACTCCTGACTTGACATGACTTGATAACTTAACTTGACCTGTCTTGACACCGTGGGTGGTTCTTTCTTGCTTGCTTGTTAACCCACTTGTCCTGTCTTACATCATGTCTAGGATGAGACTCTTGAGTACCACGGTCAGGAGTACCTACTAAAATGGATTAAGGTTAATAACTAGAATAACACAGTAGTCATGAAGAGATGACACAGCTACATGAAATCCCGTTACCTGGGCGCTCTTGGGATCTGTAGCCTGCCGTCGAGTAGGGCACATTTTCAGCACACCGTCACGTGTTGTACCCTCTAAGTCACCTAAGGGTACATTTGCCTTCTGGGCGATGTACACACCTGAATTCAACCCTAATCGTTCGTCCTGGGTAACCTGGATGGTCTGCAGGGCTTGTGGCTGTGGAACAATCTCACTGCATCTTGTTAGTAATTAGGCCTGTGATAACCCTAGTTAGTTAAAGTAGTAAGCCGTAGTATCTGCTTGGCCGTGATTGATTGAATGAGGTATAACCCGTCTAGCCATGTCTTGATCCAGTACAAGATTGCTTCCTGTCTTGATTTATTGCATTATTATCTTGCCGATAAATGGTAGGAAACCAAGTTCTGTTCAGATGAAGGGTTACAACCTCGGTCCTTGTTTGGTTTACGGGTTGTAACCTGGCTGTCGGAATAGTTCTATGGTTATCTCATCGTATATCATCCTGACATGTTTTCATAATTCTAGTTTTAATATTAGATTTTCTCGTGATAATTGCTGACTTTTGTTCTTATTTCGTGGCCCCCTTGTGGCACTTGCTCTTTCTGGGGTTGACCCAGCTGGTTTTGTGTGGCCAGATTTCGGAGCAGCTCCCGAGGATCTACCAAGCTTCCAGCCCGATGGTGGCGACTAGAAGGAACCTGGACTACGAATGGATTTTCTATTTTGTTTTGCTCACTCTATTGTAAAGTTATTCTTTTGAGGCGTTTAGCCGACGAGCACCTGTTAGCTCGATGCACTTTACTTACTGTCTGCCTACGGGCTGTAAACATGATTGACAAATCCTAGGGTTGATCATGTATGACTTAAACTCTTGCTAGTCCTCGTATTTTGTACGACTAGCTTCATGATCAGCTGATATGTAATATTTGGGATGCCTTTTATTGTATATTTGGTGGTCAAACATCTTGTAATTATATTACTTGCTTGAGATTGAGACAATAAGCTTGACCTTAAGAGACTGTTGGCTTGTAGTAAATCCTCATATTTCTAGACAGCCGTGACCGTATATCGAGGTGGTTTTCATTTCAATATACGTAGCTGGCTGTGTCTGCCCCCGCTCTCCAGTATTCTGGTTCTGGGGCGTGACATCATACACATAACAAGAACTCATGCATCAACCATTTCCGGAAGGGACTATAAAGACAATTTCTTTATATAAAGTTTCATTACTGAACTTGTAAAATATAGGTGACTAGGGTTATGCTTGACATGATAAGCTAGGGCATCTTCTTGATTTAGGTTTATGTCGAAGATGGTTAATAAGTTGAAACTGTACTATCATAGCATAACACCTTTTATGAAACATAGTGATAGTAGATGCAGTTTTCGAAACCGAAACATACTTTTGGAAAATAGTATATTTTGCGACAAGGAAAACATTATTCCATTGTTTTTTAGACCCATTTTGAGCCACCTCTCCAGATTCTCTTATCTATATCACATAAAATATGATGAGTTACATAGAATCAATTGCATTAATGGCCTTGAAGGCTAAACCTCCTTTATGTTCTAATCAGAACATGTAGATCACTACCATTGGCTTGATATTAATTGTATGGTACTTTATCACCTCATGTTCCAACTTCACTTTCTTTGCAGATATGTAGATGCTGTGACATTTATGTTAAGATTGGGGTAGCTTCTGATAAGTGCCATGCCGTCAATAGCCAATGCAAGGTTCTGAGCTCATCATATATCTGTTGTTGTTAAAAATAGTACTAATCTTTATTCATGCAGCCCTGAACAATTTAAATCACAAATATGTTATTCTATTCTATGAAGTAAAAACAGTTTTTATAGCTTTCTACAGATTAAGATTTAGGAGTTCCATGTTAGAGTAGTTGTGTCTACATTGAAATATTTAGTTTATCCTTGTAACTTTGATTATCTTTTATGTAGGGTTATCTGAGTGCAATTATAATCTATCTTTATGCACATGATTTCAAGCAAGCCCAGAAGTGCTACAATGATTGTTATTAATGAGTTACATGTATATATTATATGGTATTAGAATAGATTCAATTAGTTCTTCCTATACAGTTCTATTGTCTCATAGAAGTATTTAGGAATTAAACTCTGAACCAGTTAATTGCCTATATGTATCTTATATATACTACACCATGGTCATCCTTAATTTCTTGCTGTTAAATTAGACATTGAAGCCGAGTTGTTCATTTTTTGGCATCCTTTTATCAGGATTGCAGGATTTCTTAATAGTGATCATAGTATTTGTGCAAGCAAACTTCTGTGTGCTTACAAGAAAGGCGACACTGAAGAAATCAAGCGTATTGCTCAGTACAACACCATTTCAGATCTCGATCATGTGGTAATATGTTGTACTTAAATAGTAATTACAACATACATTTTATGCCAACTTTTCCCCTTCAGTTAATATTAACAAAGCAACAAAATTTTTGATCTGGTTAATATTTTCATCAAGGTTAACTGTTCAAGTTCAAACCATTAGTGCTTGTGCTTTTGTGCAACTACATCCTAAGTATTAATGCGGATCCATTCCTGCAGTATAGCCAAATGCAAGCTCGAACAATCAAGAAAGGAGCACAAGAAGCAACCATGTGTTTTTGCCCCATTCCTGCACATATAGAGAGAGGATCTAGTAAATGTACTTGAATACTTGTCCGTATTGTAGTATGATATTTTATAAGCATTTGCCTAATGATTTTCTTCTTATACTTCTCTGTATTTGATCAATTCAAATGTAATTTTTGAGACAGAAATTGGAATATTTGGAGAGGTCTCCAACTAGTTTGTTGTTTAGTTGAGTGGTTGTTGCGATTTCCTGAGAACTTAAAGTTCTGATGTCATAATATTTTGATGACAGTTTAAATTCTAAACATTAAAAATTAGATAATTATATAGGCTCATAATTGATGGCCCTTAAATACTCCTTTACCAAATAGGTTCTGATCTCTCAGGTCACCAGAAGGATTGGTCCATTACTTATTTCCTTGTAAGCAATATTGAACTTCTCCTACATCATTTATATATAGTATCATTTGTCTGTGGCTCTGTGCTTCCTAGATGTTAGTTAAACAACTGTACCCATAAAATCGAGCTTAAAACCTGTAGCAAGGCAAACATGCACACACACACACACACACACACACACACACACACACACACATGCTTTTACCTATTGCCATATTATATTATATTACATTTAGTCTTCAATCTGCTGACACTTGGTATACCCAATCATTCTGTTTCTTCAAAATTCTTTCTGTAGGAAGACCAGTAATAATCTTTCTCAGTTGACGACATGCCCTTTTTTATACAGGTTTCAGCAGCTGACGTTGGATCCATGGAGGAAAGCAATGAGATGGATGTGCCTGCAGCTGTGGTAAGTCATGTTTGGTACCTTCCTGCTTTAATTTGTACGACAATAAGAACAAAAATACAACATCTTCATCCTTCATTGGGTGTCAGCTACTCCTGATATAGTGATATAATTGGTATGTTGGTGGTAATAATGACCAGACATCAGTATCCATTGCCAATTTATAGACACTTGCTACAGTGAACAACTCGGTGGTGGTTCCATTTTTTGAATGTTTTCCTTTTAGTAGCTCATGCAATGAAAACATTTTTTGAATTTCAACTTCTCACTCTCTGGACTCAATAATTTGTATGCAGTTTTGTGTAATGAAGTGTTCACAAAGCATGGTTGCAGTAGGTAACTACATTCAGTGAGTGGGTTTGTCATCTCTATAATTTGTATGCAGTTTGGAAGTGCAGAATTAATAGGTAGTGCTTGTGCACAGCAGGAAATTGGGGATGAAAAAGTATACAGGTAATGCCTGCCATTGATTCTCCAATTAAAATTTGAGACTAACTATCCTTTCTTTTGTCAGGGCTATGATCCAGATTTACCTTCTAAACTTGTAGTTGCAACAGGTTATCATGTCACATTTCAACTTACACCTAATTTTATAATTATTTGTTGCCATTTGGTCTCTATGTTATGATTTATTTGAAACTTTTATATGCAGTATATTTGACATTGCTTGTGACATGACAACACTGACACTAAATTTACTCGGTATTGGGAATGAATCAATTTCATCATGAGATCTTGTAAGAGATTTTCTCTCGTCGGGTGTGTAAGTTGATTAATATCTTGGTCTGTTTCTCTGTTTTAATGTTTGTATGTGGAGTTTATACATAAATATTGAATTTATTACAAATATGTCCCAGGTTTGTAGTTTTGTATTTTTTTCTTGTGTATGTAGGCCCTGTTGCAGAGGACATGTTCCATTGGCAAGCAACAATCATGAGGCCTGCTGACAGCCCCTTTGCAGTTGGTGTATTTCTAGTAACTATTCATTTCCCACCATATTATCCTTTCAAGCCACCTAAGGTAATCAGTCTGCAGTAAATATTACTTGTTTAAATGCATTAGTTTATGAAGAGAGTCATATTGTACTTTATTATTTGTTAGGAGCTTGAGGTTATGTTTGGAGGCTTAAGACAGTTTCATCATGAAAATGATGATGTCTTTACCATTTCATGAAAATGTAAAAAAACCAATATCAAGGTAATATGGTTGTCTGGTAAGAAGTCAAAATAGATGATATCATTAATACATGAATTAATAATCATGAAGCTTGAAAGTTCTAGTCAAAGTACAATTGTACAAACCCATGGTGTTAGATTTCTTTTGAGAGTCGAAAGAGGAGGTATCATTATAGATGGACAAACTAGATTATGAAACTTGAAAGTTCTAGTTAAATTAGAATTCTAGAAATCTGTCCCAAAAAGAAATGTAGTTCAAAGTTCTAGTACTGGGAAGTTAAAAAAAGGTAAAATAATAGTTGGAAGAACTAAGCAATGGAATTGAAAATTCTTGTCGAAGTAGAATTCTCAAAACCCATGAGTTTAGGAGTTCCTTTAGTAGTTTAGATGCATTCAAATACCTCAACCATGAGGCTTAAATTGGAGTTATTTTTGAAATTATGAAGTCAACCTCAACCAAGAATAATTTAGAGCCAGCTTCGTGCTTATATTTTATTTTTGAGTCGGTTTAGGTTCTTTATGCTACATGGTTTAGCAATTTATAGGCCCTTAGGCCTTAATTGACCGGCAATATGGGTGTCCCCTTATTGCGTAGAAGAGGCAAGTTTTGATGCTCATGATTAGCCTTTCTAGTCATTTACAAATGTGTTAGTCATCATTATATATAAGATCAAGGCCTGCATTATATGCGAATGTTGAGTAGTGGACGATAGAGTACTTTGGCGTTGGAGCTGGATGGCTATGATAACAATGAGATTATTGAGCTGGGTATTCCTTGAACTTGATAATGGTAGGCATTTAAGAATGATGATGATAAAGGGCGTAGAACCAACCCAAGAACTAGATGGTGTGCACATTTGTAGTGAAGGTTCTTTTTTTTAATCTTGCCTGTTAAAGTATGTTTACAGAAATGAAGAAGTTGGGCATATTTTTTTTATTGACATGAGTTGTTACAAATACAGCAAGTGACCGCTGAAGAAGTTTTTGTTCTGGTTTTAATAGTTGGGAAAGACTTGATTACTATGGTTTTGGTACATAGTTATATAATGAAGCTATGATATGCCATCAGCATCTAACCTTCATCTGATAAGTCTATTTGAATTTTAGACTAAATTGCTCTTGTTCTTGTAGCTTCTATTTGAATTTTAGACTAAATTCTCAAATTTAAGAAGTAGGTGTATAGAATTTCTTATCCTCCAGAAAGCATGTGAACACACAAACTCCATGCCAAAACTCCAGTCCCTGACCTTGATATGTTCATGAAGGTACATAGATGATCATGACTTAATAGATAAAGATTCTACATGAAGTTACATAATTGATGATAGAGTAGCCCTTACAAAAGTAAAGTGTGTTTTATAGGATAAATTCTTTTAACATAATGAGAAACAAAATACTTGAAATCAACTTGATCTTGGTATTGCCTCTATTTTCTCTCCTCTTACAGGCAACTTCATCAGAAGGACATGAATTTGTGGTGACAAACTACATCCACAAGGTATGATTATATACCCCTTTATGCTCAACCCAGCCATAGATTGACTACGTGAAACAAACGATTCTATTCTACAATTTTGTTGAATATATCTACATAAATTTGCAACATATATATGTAATATGCCTCCTACAGATGTTCAAATACCTAAAATTTTGTTCTTCTACACAATTTGCAGATTTTCGGATTAGATATCTGTGTAGATATTATGGTGGGAAATGCAATATTGAGGGGAATCTCTGGAGGAAAGAAGAGTCGCAACAGGTCAAAAAAGAAAGAACAGTTGTTTGTATAATTCAGTCTCTGCTTAGTGTTGGAATTAGTATCTTAGTGACGTTCCTTGTTTTGTAATAATCTAATACATTTTAGATGTAGTAATTTGGACTTGTGTTAATGTGTATTAGTGGTTCATTCTGACATGTAACATTGTAAACTCTATGTACGATTTTGTTTGTAATATTAACAAAATCAAGTTGAGACGAGTGTTATAATAGTGTAATTAATACTCATATTTAGTTTCATTACAGATATTTTTGGTCTTACAGGTTCATGCCAAATGTATTCAAATTATTTATTTTTTTTTCAAAAAAGGTTTTTGTAACGGTTAAAACCGTTACATAAGTGAAAATAGTAACGGAAGATCACATGTTTCTAATGGTTATAACTGTGACAAAAAGAAATTTAGTCACGGTTATAACCGTTACGAAAAGCGTTACAATATTTATTTTCGTAACGGTTATAACCGTGACTAAATCCGTTACGAAAATTAGACACGGCCAGTTAGTCACGGGTATAACTGTGACGAATTTTTTTCGTAACGGTAATAACCGTTGGAAATCTCCTATTTGGTTGTAGTGATCACTTTTGACTATGTGCAAGATTCTATACCTGTCATGATCAAGAAGTGAATTCGGAGCCTCAATAAGACAATGTTGAATCGTTGTTGAGTTACCTTAACAACGACAACGTAGCGGCACCCCATTCAAGATAAGGTAATTATTCCTAAGGAACAAACTCAACAACCTCAAGAACCGTTAATATTAAGATGGCCCACCAGAGAAAAGAGAAATATAATTTCGGATAATATATGTCATTTTTCTCTAGGAACGTGAGGAAGACTATGGTTACTGGAAGATGATCTAATCAACTTCCGTCAGGCTATGTAAAGTTTCAGTTCTCAAAGTGGATTGATACAATAAATAAGGAGTATAAGTCCATGCAAGATAATAAAGTTTAAGAACTTGTCCAATTACCAAAAGGTATGAAGTCCATTGGTTGCAAATGGACATTTAGAACCAAGAAAGATTCGAAGGGTCATGTGGAGAGGTATAAAGTACGTCTTGTAGCTAGTGACTTTACTCAAAATTTTAGGATTGATTTTAAAGAGTTTTTTTCCTCTTCGGTATCTTTGAAAAACTGCTTTAAAACAATCATAGAACATGTTGCACATTTTGATCTTGAATTACATTAAATGGATGTCAAAACGATATTTCTCAATGGTAATATTGATGAAACAGTTTATATGGTGCAACCAGAAAACTTTGTGTCGAAAGAATGGTTTGTAAATTGACAAAATATATTTATGAACTCAAGCAAGTTTCTCGTCAAAGGTACTTCAAGTGATTATCTCGTTTGGTTTTGAGATGAACACTGTTGAAGATTGTGTGTATCACAAGTTCAGTGGGAGTAGGAATAATTTTTTGATTTTGTATACTGATTAAAGTATTCAATGCAAACCAGGTGACACCTCTCGTTAAAGGAGACAAGTTCAGTCTCAGTCAAGTGCCCTAAGGTTAGCCTTAAAATTAGAAAAATACAATAGATTTTTCTTTCATGATCAGTTGTAGGGAGTCTATTGTATGTTCAAGTATGTACGGGTCAGGATATTGCGTACATATTAGGATGTTGGGCAGATATTTAAGCAAATATGGATGGATCATTGGGTAGCAGCCAAACTACTTTAGTAATTAATAGAGAACAAAAACTTATATGCTCTTTGTAGGAGATCGGATAATTCTAGAGATCATAAGGTATTCCGACTCCGATTTTGTTGGATGCCAACACAGCAGGAGATCCACATCAGTGGGAGATCCACATCAATGGGGCCACATATGTAAAATTAATTGTGTTGGGCTATCTAAATAATTAAGCCAAATTAAAGTGGTCTATTTGAAAATTGACTTAAAGGTATAATTGTCATGGAATTAATGTGTAGATACCGGAGATAATTCTAATTTGATGAGGGGCCAAATTAGAAATATCAACACATATATAAATATGTGTATTCATTAGGGTTATGGTCCCCAACTAATACGGTCATCAAAGAGAAGGTTCTCTCTTTTTCTCTTCTGCATCCCCATCAACAGAAAGAGAGGGACAAAGGATTCGGATTCACCTTTGTCATTAAGGGTCCTAGCAAGTTGATAGATCGAACCCAATAAAGAGACGATCGCTTCAACATCTATCAAGCCAAACAATAAATTCAGGTACGCTTTCACAATTTTTATTATGTCCTTCATCTCATGAATGGACATGATACAATAAAATTTCTAACAATATCTACTAAAATCGAGCTCTTTAAAAGTTGAGCTACCAAATTAATTGCCTTTGACTAAAACTCCTGGACTTGTGGCACCTCCGGTAGGCGCTGCGAGGAAAAGCATAAATATGCTACCAAGGCGAAATAGAAATTCGAACCGTCTTGAACCGAACTAAAAATAAGTTAAAGTTACACTATAAGACAATGGGCTGTTATGAAATAATTTGGACTCAGCTGAAATTTTGACTGAGGTCGTGTGAATTGGTGTCATATATGTATAAAAGAGAGTTAATTCTGATTGGATTATAGGTATGTGTAGGTCTGCTCTTGATATGGGACATTGTCGAATGATGTCGACATGCCAATCGCTAATATTTACGGAAAATATGGCTGATGAAAGCAACCGATATGGTCCCAAACTAACTGTATCAACAGGGACGATACGATAGGGATTAGGGTGGTACCAAACCTTCCAAGTCTCGCTAAGGTTGCTTTCGGAAACCATATTGGAGTCGGAATTCTAAGTAGGAAGCAGGAAGTGACGACAAGGGGCTGACATATACAATCGCAGGGCCGAACCGGAGGTTGAATTGTACTATTCGAAACTAATTTTAGTTGCTCCTTGGTTCTTATTGTGGGCCGATCTTAGAGGATCATCCGCGACTCCGACTTCTTGTGGAGTCAAACTGAGCCTAGTGTTGCCCTGAACAAATGGGAGTTGTCCAAATTTGAAGTCTTGTCTGGTTTACCCCTGAGCCGGTTCTGCATAATAGCTCTAGTAAAAGTAAACCGTAGCAGCAATTGACGGTGGTTAGTCTATTATGTTTGGACGCTGCTACGTGGACTGCGCTTTTGGCCCGCAGTTCACATGGCAGTCTCCCATTGGCAGGTCTACCAGCGGTAGTCCCCACGCGAATAGGGGAGACGAATGGGGTTCGGCCACGTAGGCCTGCGGTCACACCAGCGGGCAGAAACCGTGGGCCAATTATCATTTCCGATTATGTTCAGTTCACATAGCTCTTGTAGCAACAACTGATTGATGTTAGTTTATTGGTTATTTCCACTAACATTTTTTTATATATTTAGAATAATAGATCTCCTTTTTTATAAATAATTACACTAATCTCTCCTATACAAGACTACTGTACAGTAAATAACATGCAAGGAAAGACAGAAAACAGTACAAGAAATAAAAATAGAAGAACGAACAATACAATGATATAAACTGGAAAAATGGCATGTCGTCGAGAATTGTGCTAATAAACGTGACTACGAGTAAATCAAAATAAACTGCAACTCGGTGGAAGCTAACGGTCCTATAGATCACAGCTCGGTGTGGGCTCACAACCTATAGTAAATCTCCATCGCAGCTCGGTGGGAGCTAAAAATACAGAGTGATCAAGTATAGTCAACGCCTATAATAAAATTTTCGCCTAGAACTACGAGTCAAGTCAATCAACCATGTCAAGTCCAAGTCAATCATGTTAAGGGAATGTGGCATAGGATCGGATAAGGACAATCTGAATAAGTATACAAGAATATGGCAAGATATAACGGACAATAATAAAAAGATAGAAACCATCTGCGTGCACGTATAACGATAAAATAATAATAACAGAAACAAAAACATCGGGTAATCAAGTATGACTGAAAAAAATAACAATATAGAAAATGCATCTAAATGCTATACAGTTCCGTAAGATATACTAGCTTAGAGTTTTGTTCAATCCGTGTTGAGACTTTGGTACCCAATATCATATCCATGCCTAGGCACATGCTACAATTCACAAGAAGTCTACCATAATCCAAAATATACAACTAAGAATCAACACACCAAAATAGGGGTGAGCATTATTCGATTTTGGACCGAAAACCGAACCGAACTGAACCGAATAAGAGATTCGGTTCGGTTTAAAAAAAATTTGGTTCGGTTTCGGTTTTGAAAATATCAAAATTTCTTATTCGGTTTCGGTTTCGGTTTTGGGTTTCGGTTTCGGTTTCGGTTTCGGTCCAAAACCGAAAACCGAATAAGATATATATATATATATATATATATATATATATATATATATATATATATATATATATATATATATATATATATATATATATATAAACCCAAAAAAAAAAATATATATATATATATATATATATATATATATATATATATATATATATATATATAAACCCAAAAAAGATGCAAATAAACCGAAAAATCAAATAAACCGAATAAATCGAAAATCGAACCTATTTAATTCGGTTTGGTCGGTTTATGGACAAATTTGGTTCGATTTCGGTTTTGCTTATTCGATTTTCGGTCGAATTCGGTTTTCGGTTATTCGGTTCGGTTGGAACCGAATTAACCGAATGCTCACCCCTACACCAAAATACAAATATGACTAACAATTCCTACCTAGAGACTTAGGTTGTTTTAAGTCGCATATTACCTATGTTACCTAAGCCATATATTAATCTTACTATCTAGTACTAGGTCACACTAGTCTCTATAATCATTATTTATTTGATAATAATATGAATTGCAGGTTTTAGGTTTATAATATCAAGTTGTATCTCGTAATTCGTACAACAAAATCTATGACACGTAAATGGAGACAAGATGATCAACCACAAGATTAACAATCTTATTTTTGCGATCCATATGGTCACTTTGTCATTTCAACGATGTGAGATCACTAGAATCGACTGATCTCAGTTTCGACGCACGGATTCTAAATATAAACATAATATAAATTAGTTACAATTAATTGATGACACATAAAGAGAATCTAACAGACATCGTCAGATGATAAAAAAAGATATCACCAACATGTCCAGAATGGTCGAATCAGTTAGGATAGCCTACCCATAAGTTCAATATTTGGACACAGAGACAAAACAATAATTTTGGATTAAAACGGTATCCGCCGTTGGAATCGCTTTGCACCGTAAAGTGTAATAAAACTTATGGTCTCCACAGTTATCAAATTATATGTCTACAAGTCCATTTTGATGATGCAAACTCAATGCTATGTCCAGATTTGGATTCTGATGAGTCGTTTACAAAAATGACCGTTGAATCGGATCGTGGGGCCCGTAAAACGGTGATCTAGTCAACTATCGCAGAGTCGGACCAAACTTGGCTCACATGACCAAAAAAATACGAGTCCAATGTCATAAGTTTCGTCACGAGTTAAGGAGCATGCACAAAGTAATGAAGAAGTTTCAGAAAATGCCGATACGGTAACTTTTTACGATACGGGTCGAATTCATCGCGCACACGCAACTAATTCGAATTCTGTCAAATCACATACATGCACGAAGTCTGTACGCACTTTTCGATGCAATCGGTTCGCGACCAAGTCGTCCGGTTTGTCGAGACAAACTCAGTCTTGGAGAATTTTTTTTGTTTTGATAACAGTTTTTCTCGAGTTTTGGAATTGATTCTATTCAAAAACTAATAAAGTAAAAAAATTACAAATAAATATTCTTTGTGAAGGCGTTCATGTTATCTACAACTTTATACTTTAGAATTTTAAAATTTTTGATATTCGGTCCTAAATTCGGCTTCCAAAACAGCGTTCAAGGACAGTTTTTAACGTCCAGACATTGCTATTTTCTTAATTTTGGAACTCGATTTTCATCGCGTACATAGCAAAATAAAAAAATACTACTTAATGGATTTTGAACGTGGTTTGGTTGTCTTCGTTCCTGCGAAATCCGTTAGCAAATGGATGAACGACGACGAAGAAAAGTCGTCACAAAGTTGTGATGTTGCCGCTTCTGCGGCTGACTGCACTGCATTGTTGCAGCCGACGCTCCGACGATGGGCGGCGACCCAAGCGGCACGTCCAAGGTACATCGTGGCATGGCCTAAGTTAGGGTTTCAATTTTTATTTATTTTTTATTTTCCTTTATATACTCTATATAAAGAGAGATCTACAAAGGGGTCGAGATTTACTGATTGCACGCAGTTACTGTTCCATAAACAGTAACCGAAATATCATATTTTTTTATTTTTATACATCTATATCTATATATATATATATATATATATATATATATATATATATATATATATATTAAAAAAATCTTTATACATTACAATAAAATCTAGAAAATATTTTAGAATAATTTTTAAATTTATATTTCCCTATCAAATATTTTGTAAACGATATATATATATATATATATATATATATATATATATATATATATATATATATATATATAAAAGGTGTCCTTTCTCCAAGCCGAACCGTGGTCCAAAGCCACCCAGCCGTCCGGGGGAGGATTCGAACTTGAGACCTACGCTCGGACGGCCTCCCGCACTACCACTAGGCTAGTGCCTTAGGGACACACACACACACACACACACACACACACACACACACACACACACACACACACACAGATATATATATATATATATATATATATATATATATATATATATATATATATATATATATATATATATATATATACTCACATATTCACACATTGGTTTAAATAATCGAGAAAACCCTATAATAAAATAATTTATATATATTAAAATATTTATATACTATTATTTATGAAGTATGCCATAATTTAACCTAATTCAATACACAAGACATGGTTATGGCTATGTCATCCCCACTATGCATAATATGATAGTCATGGTATATGACTACTATGGCTATGTCATATTTATAAGTCGTTATGCATAATCAATCTCAACCATGGCTAAAACTATTTATATAATATATTATTTTTTTAAAATAAAAAATTCACAAAAATATTATTTAATCCAAAAATAAATTTTAAAATTTTGGGGGGTTTAGAAAAGAAGATGGGCTTGAACAATTCTTGATATCAAGTCTTTGTAATTCTACTATAAAGTTTATGCTATTAGTTCAAAGAAAAATCTACTATGCATCTTACTTTTGGTTCAAGGAATAATCATTGATTGGAAAAAATATTTGGTACAAAGGTTAGTCCATGGGGACATTGTTAGGATTTTATCCCAGAGCCTTTATGGTCTATTGTTTGCTTTTTGTATAAAGCAAGTCATGTGAGGGGATGACTTTAAGCCTTAATGAGTTCTTCGACATTTGGAATGCTCGGCGTGCTTTACAGAAAGCATAGGCACCTTAACACACTACAAAGGGACTAGTACCCCATGCTACAGTGACGTAACACCATATGAGATCGTACCTCGACTTTGGGCCATGTCACAATGGTGTATCACCGCATAGAGGCAAGCAGCCTAAAACAGAAAGAAAGAAAGAAAGAACGAAAGAAAGAAAGTAGTAGGACAACACTAAAAAGATGTTGGGACCTCATGCTATAGTAGTATGATACCACAAAGATGTTGGACCTCGACTTTGGGCCATGTCACAGCGGCGTAGTACCATAAGAAAGCGAAAGACTTTATGATGGAAAAAAGTTAAAGTCTCTAAAAGAATTCACTTATGTGTATGAACAGAGATGCATATCATCTCTTGAGGGTAAACTTGTAGACACCCAAGATACGTACATGAATACCAGGTCAGCACATGGCCTTTAATGTGTGACCAGTGGCACAGTTGATGTCATTGTGTGAGGAAAATGATAACAACTTTAGTACAGAATTGAAGGTATAGTCCATTCTATATCGTACTGTTGTTTGACCTATACGGAAATGTCACGACCCGCACCCGGATATACGAGTACGAATACGTGGGCCACGCCCAGCCTATGCCGTAGTATCGGCGGTAGAGCGCTGTCAAGTATACTATACTAACTACAACATCTAAAGATCCATAACTAGAAATGTACTCATATCACATCACGAAAACTAAGGAAGATAAGACAAAAAATAATAACAATATCACTAGAACAACTGGAATCTACAATGATCATAATACAGAAAAATAATGAAGGAACAACAAAACTAACTAAGGATAACTACCAGGCAACTCACATAGAAGAATAGTGAGATCTACCTCAGCTAGCAACATCATAAAGTCCAATACTGAGGGCACAACTACTCCCAAAATTTTGTCAACATATCCAGTCAGGATGGAACGAGTACATATATCTCATAACAGATCTCAAGATAGAATAAAAGCCATAAGACTGTAAATAGAGCATATACAATGAAATCATGGAGTGTACATATATGTATCATGGCATGGTAAGCTGTAGGCTAGAGCTAGAACAGGAAAGTAGAACTGATCATGGTATATACACAAATCAGGGTAAGCCATCTATCCAATGTGTGTGAGTAGTAGTTTCAGCTTGTGACCGGTTTGGGAACCTGTAAAGAACTGGCCTGGCTAGTCATAAGTGCGGGATATGACTAACATTGTTCAAGAATACAAGATGAATTTGATCACATGCATACGCTACTACTCCCCCACCCCCAACTGGTAGAATGGATCCAAACAGGACACATCACTGCACGAGATTCTATGAGAAGGGAGCAAGTCTTCTCTAGAATCAGTGACCATATATTGTGCAAGAGCTACAAGGAAGCTTGTACAATACATCCCAAGCTAACAAGGAGCAACATCTCTCGTCGAGATCCAGGAATACCAATCCGTGAGAACCATGTGTCAGGAATGAGTATATCTACACTAAGTACATGAATCATAACAGTTATCATAAATTGGGAAAAAGTTATCAGAGAATGTACTCGCCTGTGATCTGGTGGAATATGTCAATTGAGTCCTAGAACGGTGCCTCGAGGACCTATAGATAACAAGACGTATCAATACTATATTTAGGAAGTAAAGTCAAATCAAATTAAATCCTATTATGTCATTCTAGGTCAAGATCAGTCTAGTTAGGTCAACCTTGGTCATAGGAGAACATTGGAAGTCAATCCCTATCCGAGTCCATCTTGAACTCCGAAACCCATATCTTGGCCGTAGGCCAATATCTTAATTTACCCTTTCACTAAATTCGACTCACTCACAAACCCTCTCTAATTTGATTTCCTACATTTCCTTCTCCTTCTCCTTCTCCTTCTCCTTCTCTTATTTCCTTCCCTTCTCCTTATTCTTCTTCTTATTCTCCTTCTCCTTATTCTCCGTCTCCTTCTCCTTATTCTCCGTCTTATTCTTCTTCTTATTCTTTTTCTCCTTATTCTCCGTCTCCTTCTCCTTATTCTCCGTTTCCTTCTCCGTCTCCTTCTTCTTATTCTCCGTCTCCTTCTCCTTATTCTCCGCCTCCTTCTCCGTATTCTCCGTATACTGCTGCTCCTACTGCTATTCCTGCTAACTGCTGCTGCTGCCAGTGCTATGGCTAATGCTGCTGCTACTGCTATGGCTAATACGGCTGCTGCTGCTACTGCAGTACCTGTTGCTGCTGCTTCTGCTTCCTACTGCTATTTTTGCTACTTCTTATTCTCTTCATTCCCTCCCTCTATATATATATATATATCTATCTATATATTTATCTAAACACCTAGCTATCTATCTATATATATATATATAGACTCTCAAACACACAACACATCTATATATATATATATATATATATATATATATATATATATATATATATATATATAGACACACACACACTAAAACACACACTCTCTCCTGACACCACCACCACCACTCTCCTCTACACACACACACAATACATATATATATATATATATATATATATATATATATATATATATATATATATATATATATATATATATATATATATACAAGGAGAGAGAATTAGATATTTATACATAAAGAGGGATATTTAGAGTAGAGAAAAAATATCAGTGGGGGATATGGACAGTCATGATGGAGGGTAACATGGAGCTGGGGTTGGGTTCAGTGGAGCCGGGTTGGGCCAAAATGGGCTAGGTGCAATAAATAAATTAATAATAGGTATTTATGATCATGGATAAATAAGTAGCATGTAGGGGCTCAAAGAAAAGGGACACAAGTGTCAGGCGGGTAGTAGGCTCAATGTGGGCCATGTCCATATTTGGGGTCGACTAGGTTGGATCGATGTCGGGTCCCGAAATTAAATTGGAAGTCAGGTCACAAATTACGATAGATAATTAATTGGCCTAAATTGACCCGAGAGTTGTGCGAAGAAAATAAAGCACAAGATGGTGTGTCTGAGTGGGATACGAAGGTCATGGGTGAAGAGCGTCTCGAGTAGATCAAGCATGACAAGTTGGTTCTGAGAAAACGACTGGTCTGGTGCTCCTAAATTAAAAGTCACGGTAACGTGCATATGATGATTAAGAAAAAGAGTGGAAAATCAATTAATAATTAAATGGTCTAAATTGACCCGAACTTGCACGAAGCAAAAAAGATTACAAGGGAATAAGTTCGAGTGGGACACAAAATATCAATATGAAGATAATCTCGTCTACTACAAACTTCAAGAAGAAAGTTTCCAGAGACTGGCATCCCTGATGCTCTAGAATTCCAAGTCACGGTAAAGAGCATTTAATGATCAAAATTAATTAAATCAAAATTAATTATCGAGAATAAATTATTTGGAAAAATTCGAAAATAAATCCCGAAAATTCAGGGGGCTTACATCCTACCCACCTTATAAAAATTTCGTCCTCGAAATTAAAGATTGGTAGTGGGGTTTAAAACATGATAGAAAATTTAGACAATATTTTAGGTACGATCCAAGAATGACGAGTTTTGTACGATCAAGATAATCAATTTAAAATTGTTCAGGCACGATGATGGATTTTGGCACGATAGAATCATGATACGAACAAAATTATATGTGCATGATTCAGAAATAAGTCAAGTCATTTGGGGCACAATTTTAGAGACGATTTAGAGAATCGAAGATATAATTGAAGTTCAAGTACGGGGTGATTTGTAGGACTTAGGTTGATGGAAATCAACCCAAAAGTCGCATAGAGTCTTATAGGCCCAATCAAGGATTAAGGAGTATGATTAATAAAATCATGAAATACGATCCAAGTTCGAATGTGATTAAAATTGGAATTAGTCTTAGTTCACTTGGCACGATAGAGGTATGATAACGAAATCAAACTTGAGCTTCGTCCGATTACAATCAAGTCAAAATTTTGATTAACAGGATTTCAGCTCGATGAAATTAGATTATAGGTCCTAAAAGCACATAAGCACGATCAAGATCCAAGTTCAGTTGTGAAAGACGATAAATCATGAATTCGAAATCAAGGTCCTAAAAGCACAATTTAGGAAGGAACCCAAGTCAATTAGGCACGGTAGAAAGTCAAGCATGTTCAATTCTAACACGAATAATTTCGTAGTCACACTAGTGAGTCGTGATTGAAAGTCAAAAAATTTAGGCACGAGTTTGAGGCAAGATAAAATGTATAGTTATGATCGTTAAAATCACGGTCAAGGAAATCCCAAGTTGTCTTAGTCATGCCAATCATCTAGGCACGACTAATCACAAGGAATTTGAATGTAATCAGGAAATAAAATCAAGGTCGAAAAGAGTTTAGACACGAGTGTCCAAAATCCAAACATGATCAGAATCGGAAATCAATGCACGAGGGTTAATAGCATTGAAATCCAACCACGATAAATGAATTAGTCTCAACACGATATAAGTTGATCAACCTTCGAGTAAATCAGAAATTGGCAAGATAGAGGATAAGATCAACAAAGGCTGGGCACGAGCATCCAAAGATGAAAATCCAAGTCACAAAGGAATTTGAAGTCATCTAGAGTCTAGTCAGCAACCAAGACTCTTTGGCACGATAAACAAGACGACCAAATTTGATTGGTCATGGACAGAAAGAAATCAAAATCTTAACAGTATCGAAATTTAAGAAACAATTGAGATATGAAAATTTCAAAATTTTTAAAGTTTTTAAGTGTAGATGACAGATGTAGATATGAGATAGTTGATTTGTGTAATCAAGACATAGCTAAACAAGGCAAAGGAAATGACGGTAAGATGAAAAAATCATCATGCGATGGGAGAAAAAATAATGATAAACAAAAAATAATGGTAGGAATTATCTTGCTCAATTGGTAAAAGAAGTGAATCAACTTAAGATATGACCTGATAACCATACACGTCTATCCAAAATCATGTTGCCAGAATTTACGTCACGCCAGTAAACATAGCTGCAATAAACGATAGAGTCCATAACTAAGGTATACACCCTATAATCATGTCATCTAGATTCCTTACCACGCCATCCGGGATGGCTGCAAGAGAATCTAAATGCCATAACTAGGATAGTATATCCAAAATCAGTCTCCATGTCCTTGTCAGGCTAGCTAATATGACTGCGATAATTTCTAAACTCCATAAATAAAGTAGACATTTGCCGTTTCCGTCGTCTCCATCAAATATGTTTATCAGGATATCTTAACTCAATCCTTAAAAACTTATCTTCAAACAGAATCAAAATCGAAGTCAACAACGAACGAACATCAAGATTTAAAATTCAACAACGAATCAAAGATAAGTAAATGGAAACTAGCAGAAACAGATTTCGAGATAGGATTCAGAAGAAAATTCTCAGGAGATGTCTAAAGGTACTATCTAGGTCAAGATAAAAGGAAATTATTGAAATATAATCAAAAACAATCCCAACCTGATATGAGACTGGCAAATCATATTCTCGTCTCAACCTAGAAGATATATAAGTCCAACTTATACCTTTCCTCTGGGGTCCACAAACTCATTCCAAGAAAGAATAAAGTTGATAACGGACAGATGTTTCAGAAATCAGGATGGACAGAAACAAATGGGAAAAGTTTCAAAAAGTTCAAAATAAGATTCCCAAGGGTCATCCCTGGAATCTACCAAGAGTTCCTAATACGTGACTGATTACCAAATTTCCTAAAATATTCCATGACTCAACCTTAATCCTAGGACAGGCTCGCAGTAGTACAGATAAGCTCAAGTACTACCACGACTTCACATTAATAGCAAAGACTGACCTGCATGGGCTACCACTAAAAATGTGTCACGACTCGCACCCGGATATACGGGTACGAATACGTGGGCCACGCCCAGTCTACGCCGCAGTATCGGCGGTAGAGCGCTGTCAAGTATACTATACTAACTACAACATCTAAAGATCCATAACTAAAAATGTACTCATGTCACATCATGAAAACTAAAGATGATAAGACAAAAAATAATAACAATATTACTAGAACAACTAGAATCTACAATGATCATAATACAGAAAAATAAAGAAGGAACAACAAAACTAACTAAGGATAACTACCAGGCAACTTACATAGAAGAATAGTGAGATCCACCTCAGCTAACAACATCATGAAGTCCAATACTGAGGGCACAACTACTCCCAAAATTTTATCAACATATCCGGTCAGGATGGAACGAGTACATATATCTCATAACAGATCTCAAGATAAAATAAAAGCCATAAGACTGTAAATAGAGCATATACAATGAAATCATGGAGTGTACATATATGTATCATGGCATGGTAAGCTGTAGAGCTAGAGCTAGAACAGGAAAGTAGAACTGATCATGGTATGTACACAAATCAGGGTAAGCCATCTATCCAATGTGTGTGAGTAGTAGTTTCAGCTTGTGACCGGCTTGGAAACCTGTAAAGAACTGGCCTGGCTAGTCATAAGTGCGGTATATGACTAACACTGTTCAAGAATGCAAGATAGATTTGATCACAGGCATACGCTACTACTCCTCTACCCCCAATTGGTAGAATGGATCCAAACAGGACACGTCACTGCACGAGATTCTATGAGAAGGGAGCAAGTCTTCTCTAGAATCAGTGACCACATATTGTGCAAGAGCTACAAGGAAGCTTGCACAATACATCCCAAGCTAACAAGGAGCAACATCTCTCGTTGAGATCCAGGAATACCAATCCGTGAGAACCATGTGTCAGAAATGAGCATATCTACACTAAGTACATGAATCATAACAGTTATCATAAATTGGAAAAAAAGTTATCAGAGAATGTACTCGCCTGCGATCTGGTGGAATATGTCAACTGAGTCCTAGAACGGTGCCTCGAGGACCTATAGATAACAAGACGTATCAATACTATGTTTAGAAAGTAAAGTCAAATCAAATTAAATCCTATTATGTCATTCTAGGTCAAGATCAGTCTAGTTAGGTCAACCTTGGTCATAGGAGAACATTGGAAGTCAACCCCTATCCGAGTCCATCTTGAACTCCGAAATCCATATCTTGGCCGTAGGCCAATATCTTAATTTACCCTTTCACTAAATTTGACTCACTCACAAACCCTCTCTAATTTGATTTCCTACATTCCCTTCTCCTTCTCCTTCTCCTTCTCTTATTTCCTTCCCTTCTCCTTATTCTTCTTCTTATTCTTCTTCTCCTTATTCTCCGTCTCCTTCTCCTTATTCTCCGTCTTATTCTTCTTCTTATTCTTCTTCTCCTTATTCTCCTTCTCCTTCTCCTTATTCTCCGTCTCCTTCTCCTTATTCTCCGTCTCCTTCTTCTTATTCTCCGTCTTATTCTCCGTCTCCTTATTCTCCGTCTCCTTTTCTTTATTCTCCGTATACTGCTGCTCCTACTGCTATTCCTGCTAACTGCTGCTGCTGCCAGTGCTATGGCTAATGCTGCTGCTGCTATGGCTAATGCTGCTGCTGCTGCTACTGCAGTAGCTGCTGCTGCTGCTCCTGCTTCCTACTGCTATTTCTGCTACTTCTTATTCTCTTCATTTCCTTCCTCTATATATATATATATATATATATATATATATATATATATCTATATGTTTATCTAAACATCTAGCTATCTATCTATATATATATATAGACTCTCAAACACACAACACATCTACATATATATATATATATATATATATATATATATATATATATATATATATATATATATATATATATATATATATATACACAAAAATATATATATATATATATATATATATATATATATATATATATATATATATATATATATATATATAGACACACACACACTAAAACACACACTCTCTTCTGACACCACCACCACCACTCTCCTCTACACACACACACACAATACATATATATACAAGGAGAGAGAATTAGATATTTATACATAAAGAGGGATATTTAGAGTAGAGAAAAAATATCAGTGGGGGGTATGGGCAGTCATGATGGAGGGTAACATGGAGCTGGGATTGGGTTCAGTGGAGCCGGGTTGGGCCAAAAATGGGCTAGATGCAATAAATAAATTAATAATAGGTATTTATGATCATGGGTAAATAAGTAGCATGTGGGGGCTCAAAGAAATGGGACACAAGTGTCAGGCGGGTAGTAGGCTCAATGTGGGCCATGTCCATATTTGGGGTCGACTAGGTTGGATCGATGTCGGGTTCCGAAATTAAATTGGAAGTCAGGTCACAAATTACGGTGGATAATTAATTGGCCTAAATTGACCCGAAAGTTGTGCGAAGAAAATGAAGTACAAGATGGTGTGTCTGAGTGGGACACGAAGGTCATGGGTGAAGAGCGTCTCGAGTAGATCAGGCATGACAAGTTGGTTCTGAGAAAACGATTGGTCTGGTGCTCCTAAATTAAAAGTCACGGTAACGTACATATGATGATCAAGAAAAAGAGTGGGAAATCAATTAAAAATTAAATGGTCTAAATTGACCCGAACTTGCGCAAAATAAAAAAGAGTACAAGGGAATAAGTTCGAGTGGGACACAAAATATCAATATGAAGATAATCTCGTCTACTACAAACTTCAAGAAGAAAGTTTCCAGAGACTGGCATCCCTGATGCTCTAGAATTCCAAGTCACGGTAAAGAGCATTTAATGATCAAAATTAATTAAATCAAAATTAATTATCGAGAATAAATTATTTGGAAAAATTCGAAAATAAATCCCGAAAATTCAGGGGGCTTACAGGAAAGATTTAAGTCGTGAGCGACATCTATACTTATACATGACGTACAATCACTGTAAGGAATGCTCAACGTATATATAGAAGTTTGTTGGGGGGTTTTGATCTTGAACTCCAAAAAATAGCCTCACATCCATGTGGCTATCCCAAGTGTAAAGATTATTCTTTTGTTGACTTGTGCACATGGGGAGTGATAACCCATATGATTGGCATTGTGGTATATTTTTCTAGAGGGCAATGATCAAGACACCATGGAAACATTCTTATTTTTTGTCAATCATCCTTTGGAATTTTCCTTAGAAGCTAAGCCTTAGCGACTCGGACGAAGGGCGCAAACTGGCGC
Organism: Iris pallida; assembly: GCA_029216955.1. Classification (NCBI taxonomy): domain Eukaryota; kingdom Viridiplantae; phylum Streptophyta; class Magnoliopsida; order Asparagales; family Iridaceae; genus Iris; species Iris pallida. The sequence goes on along the minus strand of JANAVB010020598.1, from coordinate 5,343,947 downwards.
ACTTTACAATTTGCACGTACGCATCGAACGCAAGATAAAGCTTTATTGTGCTTGTGCCCTCGTTTTTACGCGAGTTGTAGTGCGTGTGGTGTTGCGTGGGCCCGCTGAGTTGCATGCAGACATTGCATGGAGCAATGCAGAGCAACGTTGTACGAGGTGTTATACATGGGGGTGTGCTGAGTTGCGCACGGATGCTGCATTTCCATGCGAAAATGCTACTGTTCTGTGCTGAATTGGCGTTAATTGGCTGTTTGAGTAGATATTATGTTTAAACCGCTCTTTATCTTCAGGAATTGGGAGATAATGATTAGTAACCATCCTTCATCAGTGAGGATTATCTCCAGATTAAGGGGATGCAGCTATTAGAGTTTGGCGTGAGCATTCCCTATATATATATATATATATATATATATATATATATATATATATATATATATATATATATATATATATATCTTTCTCCTCTCTTCCGAGAGAGAGAAGAAATATATTGCTACGAGAGGCGTTTTGCATCAGCCACAAAAATGTCATTCGTTCGTCCAGTTCAATATCAGAAGCGAGGGTGACACGAGCGTTTCAGAAGTTCTACACATTAACTTGCTGGTTCCTGGGAGCAGATCGACGGAAATGGTCAAATCTTATTTTGTGGAACGGTGATCTTCATCCCCCCGGTGATCTGTCATTTTTTTTTTTTTTTTTTTTTTTGAGTTTATGTTTCTATCTCATTGTAGCAACTACAATTGCAATGAGATACTATTGATTTTTGATTCAGCAACATGTTGCTAGTTTATTTTTTAAAAAGAGTCAATTTGTAATCCTTACTTCCGGACTAGTTGTAGTCAAAATAAGAATTATAATCTGGTTACATAAATCCAAAATACCGCAATCAACTGTGATATTCGATTTTTACGTACATTTGTAAGATATTTGTAACCTTCGACAATAGTGCTACTTACATTTCATCCACACATGAAGGAGGATATTAGGACATGAAATGATGCGTGTGACCCCCTTGGTAGAATGCTAGATGCTCCTACTTTCTCTTCCAGCGCTCGGAACTTGTGAAGCATGACCTTGACTCATTTGTCAGTTCTTGCTGCAGCTTAATCAAGCTATAGTGATTGATTCGTCAAGTGGAAATAAACTTAGCAACAAAAATTTGAAATGAACCTGCCAATAAATACAAATCAGACCATGCTGAATTGTCCTAAATTGTACTGGGCTGAAACATGATCATGGACTTCTTTGTATAGCAAACAGTACAAATACTGCAACTTTGGAACACTCCAAAGTTTGAACCAAGCAACTTTTTACACAGGTCAACGAGACAGCAACCAAACATCCTCACCATTTCAAACATTGAATTTACAAATTTATAAATCTGGTAACGTCATTTGTAACCAAGTAACACTGTAGTTACGACACCACTAATAACAACAAATATTACATTCTATTTCCTTCTTACTGACAACCAAAATTGTTCTTGGTTTGATTATGACATTCTGTGTTGCGGAGTGAATGAGTGGAAGAAAACAAAAAGGGAAAAAAAAAAAAAAAAAAAAAGCCAGCGAAATGAGACACCACTATAGGCACAGATCGAGCAACAAATTAAACAATAAGGAAAATCGTTTCTTCTCATATGTTATTAGAGGTTGAACGTTTTGGATTGGCTTGCGATCTTCACATTAGTACTTTGACGAGGGCAAAGATTTAGAATGGAAAAAAAAAGTTATTTTTTCACTCAAAGCAGTCAAATCCGTTATAGCGAAAAGGCCTGGAATTCAATTACAATAAGTTTTGAAAAGAAATCTTCTTGAACATATTTAGCTGTTCCCGTGGTCGTAGCCCGTTGGGAAAGGTGGAACACCCTGGCACAGTGGCACGAGTTCGAGCTCCCTTGGAGGCATGCCTCTAAGCACCAGTAAAAAGTGGACACCATAAAAAATAAGAACATATTTAGCTGGTGCAACATCAGATGAGTCTTCCACTTACAATCGTTTTCAGAAAAATGATACCTAAAGTCAAAAAAAACCAAGAGACAGACAAATAACATTCAATTTTTTGTATTTTTTTTACAAGCTCTCATTTAAAACACCAGTTACAATGTTTGGTATTTTTCCAAGTCATCTTAGGCAACATAGTACACAACCTTTTTTGAGCAAAATCAAAATATAATGCGTGGTAGTACACAATATGTTTGATAATGTATGGTTGGCCCATAAAATAATCAGCTTCGACTTGTCAGTCCACAAATGTAACCAATCCTTCCTTGAAGAGGCTTATAAAGAATAAATGTTTATATACTCGTCCATCTTTACAAATATTTCTTCAATTTGTATAAAAAAGAAAAACCGGCTCACAAAAGAAAATAATCAGAACAATCAAAACTCACTCAATCCAAAAAAAAACCAATCATAACACATACAAAGCTCATTCTTCCATTCCATTTCTTTCCCCGTCGAGATGGAATGGCAGCAACAATATGCATATCATCCTTACACTCTACAATCACTAGGAAAGCCTTCGTCAGTAGCTTTCGACGCAATCAGCAAACCAATCACAGTCAAGGAAACAAAGCTTTAGGATCTCGACGAGACACAAAAGCCAGTGCTTCCGGACACGCTTAGGCCTGTTGTGAGTCCCCTTGGACCACAGACCACTTGTCTCCATGCTTTCATAGCCATAGCACACCAAAGTTGAAAGGAAAAGGAACTAGTAGCATAGTTTGTATAACAGTAGAAAGACGAGCATTATCAACATCTGGTCCATTAGTGAGATTGTCTGTGTACTATGATCAAGTTCTTGGCGGAGGCCTGTAGAGAACATGAACTCCAGTGCTATAGGAGCTGGCTGATCTTTACTCGATTCAAGTAGTATTTCACCAGTATAGGCCTTTAGCTCACCATTCGACCATTCCTGAGAGACGATTCCTTAATTAGAGGCTACATATTTATTTATGGAACAGGAGGCCAGAGCTTCCTTCTTACCTGGAATGGTTCGCCGATGGTGACAAGAATGAGACCAGCAGGGAGGGTGAAAGAAGAGGCTTCTGCAGAATGGAGGTACAACTTGTGACAATCTCCGGTGAGTAGGCTTAGCATGTGGTTCTGGTGGCCTTTGGTAGTATGAGCATCTCCTTCCAGGTGACCGGAGTTATTGTGGGACTTGTCATACTTCCGAAGACATAGGACTGAAGGCTTCTGGTCAAACTTTGTGGACTGGCTTTTGTGCCGAATATTTTCTGAAAGAATTTTGGTAATAGTCTCGGCCACAGTTTCCAGTCGAGATGCCATGTTCTCCATTTTTTCTCTGGAAAAAGCAGATTAGCTCAACTATTGAGTTAAGTCTGTCGGAAATCATATAACAATAAGCATACAAAAGCAAAAGTTTTGGATGGAAGTCTCAAATGCCCACTGGAATTAAATCTAGTTCCTTAAGAAAAAGGCATTTCTTAAATTACACAAAATACAATACTAACAGCCATGTATAGAGGGACTCTTATGTCGTCCCCATGGCCCATGACGAATGGAAGTAGAAACTTAATTATGCAAATTCATGATCTAAGGTTTTTTCTACACTTTAATGCTGAGAACTTAGTGTACATATCTTATTAGCGCAACAGCTACACACTTCAGTATTTATCCTAAATCACCATACAGAGAGCCACAACAACCAAAACCAATTCATACCACATCTTTTGATTTGGCTCTGAACCCTCCTTTATGTGTGGTTGGCAATTTCATCTCTTAGTAAATAAATAAAAAATCTTTCACATTCTCAATCCAATTTCATTTGTGCACTTTCCTAGTTGTAGCATCTCCATCAGCTAATATCTTCTCGCACCCACCGGGAGCATCTGTTGATCTCCATTCACGTCCAATGTAACATGACTTTTTTCCCTAAATGTATCCTCCAAACAATGTAACATTACTCTTTTCCCCTCAATGCCTCCTTTGGCATCACCTCCAACTACAGATCAATAAACTCATTAACAATCTTATCTTTGAACATATTACTACTTTTCCATTTTAGCTTCTCATTTTTGGACATCTTTTTCTTGATTACTCCATAAAACATGCGTGAACTAATAGCAGTCTCAATAGGATTTATCCCCTCAACTTCGGGTATCCTAAGACAACAACTATCTACAGAAAGGTTGTATGTAAAAAAATCAAACACTTAAACTCACCTATTTAAATCATTTATTTATTAAAGATCAACATGGATAACTATACATGGGTGCATCTAAATAAGATGAGTGGCTGCTACAGTATCCAATTGTAGCATAGGGAATTTGGCATTCAACTATCTAGGTGTGCCCCGGAGAGCCAGCTCCCCTGGATAGATGGACTGGGCTTCAATAATAGAAAGTATCTCCAGAAAACTTTTGGGATGAAAGAATAAAATCCCTCCATTAGGAGGGAGTGACTCGCATTGACTCAGTCCTATTTGCGGCTCCGCCATATTATCTAGCATACTATAAAATGTCAAATTGGTCTATCAATCATATTGATAAGCTGCATAGACGGTTCCTCTAGAAGAATAGCATTGAAAATAGCAAAGGTTACAACCTTGTCAAATAAGACATAGTTTTTAAAAGAACAGAGTTTGGGACATGGCCACATTTTTATCTTTGGGGTTATGGATATGGCCCTTCTTGGTGAATGCTGAATGGTGGTGGAAAATTTGACGAATCTAATTGTTACGGAGGGATCAGTTATAGAACAAACAGAAGGCAGACACACGGAAATAAAATCGACCATTAGCAAACACAAAAGCTTTAAGGTTGAAACCATAAATGGGAGAAAACCACTAACAGAGTAGAGAATTTACTATTGTGGAGAAGAATACATATGATAATTGTCCTCCATAAATCATATGTGGTCTATTTATAACCTTCTAATTACATAAAATAAGAAACGAGGATTCATAATGCTAATAAGAAATACGGATTCCTAACCCTAATAAGGAAACAAGAACTAACCTTAATACTAGACATGATTTAAGACATCCCAACAAATCTCTACCTTGGATTGAAGCCCGGACAAGAATATTAGACTCTGCTTATACCAAGACGCCCCACACGGGGCTAGTTCAAACTGGTAACATTGAGCACGTCCAAACAATGTTTGAACTTGAGAGTAGATACCAATTTTATGAGCATATAAGCTGGATTGTCCTCGGTGCCGACCTTCTTGATCTTGATCCTCTTCTCTTATGGATAAAGAATATTACATCAATATGTTTCGTCCGATCGTGAAACACATGATCATTTGCCAAGTCAACGCACTCTTAATATCGCAATACAGAATGACGTGCTCGTGATGAAATTCGAGATCTCTTACCAACTCTTAACCAAATGTCTTCCTTCGTTGCACCCGTCGTAGCCATGTACTCTGCTTCAGTGGTGGACAAGCAACTGAAGATTGTAGTGTAGCCTTCCAGTCGAGACATAACCTTCCAAAGTAAAGATGTAGCTGGTAATTGTTCTCTTCCATCCAGATCGCCCACATAGTCCCAGTCGGAGTATCCCCTTCAGAGAGAGAAAATTCACTTGGTCGTTTCCTAATGTAACTTCCCAAGTTTGACCATAAATCTGTTGATTGTATGTCCAATATCAGGATGAGTCCATATCATAGTGTACATCAGACTTCCCACTGCGGTAGCATATTAGACTTGAGACATGTAATCCGCTTCGGCTTCTGACTAAGGTACGTCGGTTGCTAAAAGACGAAAGTGCCAAGCTAGTGGATTACTCACAGGCTTCACATATGATATATTGAATCTCTTTAATATCTTACTGATGTAGTTCTCTTGTGACAAGATGAGTTTACGCTTCTCGTAATTTCCACATATAAAATCTTTCGAGTTGTCGTAGGGTCTTTTATATCAAACTCACTACTGAGTAGTACCTCCAACTTCTGAATTTTTGACTTGTCTCAAGCTGCAACGAGCATATCATCTATGTAAAGGAGCAAATAGATATACGAACCATCATCAATGTTCTTATGGTAACCACAACTGCCATATGGACTCCTTACGTATACTCCATCATAAACCCATCAAAACGCTTGACTGCGAACCACTTTGGCTGGCTCATCAAAATATCGTCTTCCAACTTTCCATGAAGAAACGTCGTTTTTTACATCAAGATGTTCGAGCTCTAGAGCTTGATACGCTACCATAGCTAGTTGCACCCGAATAGAAATGTGTCTTACAACGAGAAAGAATATCTCGTTGTAATCCACGTCATCTCTCTGACTATAGCCTTTAACTACCAAATGAGCATTGTATCTTGTCGCTTCTTCATTTGAGAATCCCAATTTCTTCTTTACTACACAAGCGCTTGATAGGAAAAAGAAAGTCCCATATTCCCTAGTAGGACTTCTCTTCGCTTTGTCTGGCCATGGTCAATCAAATTTGAAATCTAAAGCAGAGCGGAAGGAGAACCGAGCGTCTTGTTTTCTGAATTGGGAAAAACATTTTCTCAAGGCGCCCGGAGGTAGGGGTGAGCATTCGGTTTATTCGGTTCCAACCGAACCGAATAAGCAAAAACCGAATTGGACCGAAACCGAATAAGCAAAACCGAAACCGAACCGAATTGGTCAATAACCGAACCGAACCGAATTAAATCGGTTCGGTTTACTCGGTTTTCGGGTTTTTTGTGTGTTTTTTTGTTAATATATATAATAACTAAATATACCTAGATATATTCAGTATATATCTATAACATATACCTATATATATTTAGTATATACCTATAATTATAACACACACACACACACACACAAATATATATATATATATATATATATATATATATATATATATATATAAACTAAATTTTCTTATTCGGTTTTGGACCGAAACCGAATCCCAAAACCGAAACCGAAACCGAATAAGAAAAATTTGTATTTTCAAAACCGAACCGAATTATTTCAAAACCGAACCGAATTCCTTATTCGGTTCGGTTCGGTTTTCGGTCCAAAACCGAATAATGCTCACCCCTACCCGGAGGAAGCACTCTGAGCTATAGCTGCAACCAAGACAAAACAATGAATTTAGATAGTCAAAGAACATCTCGTAAAGGAAGTCTTCCGCAGACTCATTTGCAGCCTAATATCTTCTTTCGTGCTGGCAGTAGCACGACTCCAAGTATGATTCTTGTGAAAAGACTCTATTTCATCACATATCGCCAAATAGCCTGCCGATATGTAGACGGCTCTGGAGGCTCCACCTCTTCAGCTACGGTGAGTGTGTATGCTACCAGGTCTTCATAACCATGTTTATGAGGAGAACAAATTTGTCGACTTAGACAATTCATGGCGCGGTTGTTTGGTGCATGTTCTGGCTACTACGATTGTAACAGTTGTGTATCTGTGCTATATGGCTCCACCTGAATCATCCATAATGGAGTCATGTTAAACTCTATATTCTTTCTATTGTCCTCTCCTGACACCTCATACTCATGTCCCTGATAAAGCATGGATTTTTCATCCGACATCAGGTTGCTACCGGATCTTCATAACCATATTCAGAGGAGACAGATTTGTCAACGTGGACAATTCGTAGTAATGTTGTTTGGTGCCTGTTTCGGCTAGTGCGGTTGCAGTGGCTGTCTAATTGTGTCATATAGCTCCACCTGAATCATCCATAATAAAGTTACGTTAAACTTTATCTGCTTGCTAGCGTCCTCTCCTGACACCTCAAACTCATGTCCGTAATGAAGCATGGATTTCTCATCCAACATCACATTCCAACTAAGTACCACTTTAGAACTTCTGTCCCAAATTCTATAGCCTTTGTACCTTTTCTGTAACACAAGATATCTTCTTCGCCTTTGCTTCCAACTTTCCTTCAATAACATGATAATACACAATGACAACCAAATATTCGAAGAGAAATGTAATCAACGATTTTTCAGACCATAAATTGGTAGAAATTATGCAATCAATGACTATTGCTGGAGAAAGATTTACCAAGTAACACGACATGCTGACAGTCTTAGCCCAAAAGTCTTTCGAGCCATCATTGAAGAATATGTATCGAGCCATCTCCAATAAAGTACGGTTCATGTGTTTTCCCAAATCATTCTACTGCAAAGTCTCTTATATAGTACGGTGACGTACGATGCCCTTGCAAAATTCGTTAAACTCATTAGAACATAATTTCATACCATTATCGGTATGGAGGTGGTTAATCTTCTTTCCAGTTTGATTTTCTACTAGTACCTTCTATTGTTTGAAGGACTTGAACACATCGCTCTTTTGTTTCAAGATGAACACTCAAACCATCCTTGAGTAGTCATCGATCAATGAAAGAGCGCCGCCCATCCATGAAAAAGATGACGGACCCCGGCATTCAGATGTAATCAAGTCTCGACTTGGTTCGATGCACTACCTTGGTAAACTAAGTTCGGTGCTTCTTGCCAAATATATAATGCTCATAAAGGTCGATCAATATCGTCTTGTTGTCATAGAGCAAGCTTGCTTGCTAAGTATAGTTGTGTCTTCTTCTGACATGCGATCAAGCCTTATATGCCACAACTTAGTCAACACCATTTCAGATTAGTCGATAGATGATACCGTTGTCAATCTTGTAACAGTCTTGTCTAGCAAGTTATACATGCTTCTTTCTTTGACTCCATTTATCACCACTAAAGTGTCTCAGGAATCCAGAACACCCAAGAAGATGAGATTCTTTTTCAAGTCAGGGACGTGTCCGACGACAATAAGTGTCCTAACGATACCATCATACATCCTAATACCAATTGTGCCAATCGCGATCGTTTTGCATAACATGTAATTGCCTATCAAGACATTTCCGTCGTCCAAATATGGCAAACCAATCACGGTTCGGACAAATCACCCTAAATCCAACAATTATCCATCTGATGCTCTCTCAAGATCTACAATTGATACTTGATAGGACCACTACTAGCCCCATTGCTTGCTTCTCCTTCTTCGACCAAGTATATTTCATATGTCCTTCCTCTTTGCATTAACAGCAATAGACCTTGTCATCTCTTTGAATTTTTAATATGAACTTCTCCTTTTACTTTTGACTACTACTTTTTTTGCAGCCTCGTCTCTGAACTCTTGTAACCAAATTCTCGTCATAACTAACCATTAGTTTCGGACACCTTATGACGGACTTCCCTAGTATGTAGGGTTGATCTAACGTCTTCTAGACATAGTATTATTCCTGATAATGCACGAATTTTATGAAATGTTCGAAGGAAGGTGGTAAATAACATAATAAAATAAGGACAACATTCTCGTCTTCAACAATTACCTCAACACCCTTGAGTACTATTAGGATAGTGTTTAGATGGTCTAGATACTCCTTAAGACACTCCTTCATCTGTAGAGAAAATAAACAGTTGTTTCAGATAAAACTTGTTGGTTAGAGATTTTGTCAAATATATTTGGCAAGAAATATCTCATCTGCCAGACAACTGAATAGTTGCATGAGCCTTCACGTCTAGATCGTTAAAGTCCTTCTAAGACATCGTTATCGATTTCTTGCCATATAAAGGCTCCAATAGTCCTTGTTGCTTCAACAGAGCGGGCATCTTGATGCGCCATAGACTAAAGTTATTATTCCCGGTGAACTTCTCGATCTTCAGATTGTGCGACGTCATCTTTGAATCTAGATCTAAAGCGGAATCTGAACCCAAAGTTCTGATACCAGTTTGTTACATATAGATCAAGCATAGAACAAATAGATGGCACAGATACGTAAATAAAATTGAGCAATTGCAAACACAAAAAAAATTAAGATAGAAACCCTAAAGAGGAGAAAACCATCGACAGAGTATATAGATTCACTATTGTCGAGAAGAGTACACATGAGAATTGTCCCATGTTGATTAGATAGGATTTATTTATAACCTTCCAATTACATAGAATAAGGAAAGGAGAATTCCTAATAAGAAACAAGGATTCCTAATCCTAATAAGAAAATAAAGATTCCTAAACCTAATACCAGACGGGATTCAAGACATCCCACCACCAACAAAAAACCTCATAAAGACTATTTATATTAGCTATTGTAGTACGGAGGAAATTGGAGAAATGATAACAAAAAACACAGGTAGTTAGTAAAGCATTTGGTGGGGTATTACCAAAACAAAAGATATTAGCTTTAATAGCGCTAAATTGTGATGAACCAAGGAACCCAAAAATGTTTATAGGAGGAAACCTAGTCTTGAGATATCCCACTCAAATAATTTCCATTACCATATCTAGAAGCTTGGAACATATGAGATCTTGTCTCGAGAAGCCATTGGAGATAAACAACTCTTAGAAATAAGAAAAAAAAAAAGATCCATTTTCAATTCATCAAAGGATGGAATAAAAGATAGATGTTCATGGCGCTGGACATCTAATGGTAAGTTTAGAACTAAATCCATGCATTAGAGTCTCAACTTAGGGGATGTCTATGCAGCGTATGCTAAGGTAATTTGGTCTATCAGAGCTACTTTAAATGTTCGAGCCTTCTTGTGGCTCACATGTAGAATGTCATGTGGACGAGGGGACAACCTCATATGCACAACTAGGTTAGGACAAGGTTGTAGATGTCGGATGTCGGAATATTGTCGGTTTGGGTTTTGAAATGTAGATGTCGAATGTCATGTCAGAGACATCTAGAAATGTCGGATATCAATAAATATATAGTATATTACATATTACACATATTAGATATTATATCTAATTTTAATTTCTAAATATACTAAATGTTCAAAATGCCCCAAACTAACAACAAACGTAACACAGTAACAATTGAAGTCCCAGAAAATAGTAAAATTAAAATTTTGTATCAAGTAAATTTAAGAGATTGGAAGCATAAAAACTACTAATTGTTTAATGCTTTACACTCTTAGACTCTTAGTCTTATTACTAATTAGACAATAAACCCAAGCTTCATAGACATGGTACTCTACAACAACGCTACATAGGGGTTACTTGTGCACTTTGTAAATACCATCGAGAGATGGTTGAAACTTTGTTCCTTTAATGCCAAATTATGTATCCCATTTGAGAGGCCTGTAAGGGCCAATTAAGGTTTACTGCTCAGTGGTCATCATGGGTAGATGGTCATCCTGGGTAGATTACATCATTGTGGGGTTTGTGGGTGGAACCGTGGAGCAACGAATGAAACATAGGGATGTTTGGTTATGGAACATCATGGCAGCGACTATTTGTTGAAAGTCTCGTTACAATTGATAGGTTCTTTAATTAGAATAAATAAATACAATTTAAGAAACTCAACTTTCCTCCCACTAATCATCTCAGAAGAAATAAGAAACTACTTCTTGTTACAATGTGACACTACATTGTTTCGTTAAAACCATCTTTAATGAAATGTGGAGGGAGGTTTTTCCTCTCACTAATAATCTCAGAAGAAATAAGAAACTCAACTTTCTAATTTAAAAAATAATCTACTCCTTTCATGATAAGTTTTTATAAATAATTTTGTACTGCCAAGAATATCCAAACAAAAGTAAACCCTAACAAACTTAGCCAATTAAACGTGTGGTCATGAGGTCATGATGCAAAAGAAACCTTCAAATTGTAAAGTATGGTTTCTAGGTACATTCCATCTGAAGTCACTTGCTATAAGAGGCAGAGGAAATCATTTCCCACTGCGAGGTCAAACCATTAGAAACCAGAAAATGTTTAGAGTTTCACCTCAAAACACAGCATCGGCAATCTCCTCCTTAGTGCCTCCAAATATAAGAGAAACAAAAAAATTACTCCTATGTTGCTCTTGCTTCAGCCACCAAATGTTCCTTCTTCTCCATCTTTTGTGCACTACTGCACCTCCATCACCATTTGAAGATTCAATAAAGTTAGGTTGAGGCATTGGCTAAGGCAGCCTGTTTTGACTATGAAACCCGACAAGAGAGTAAATTTGTATAGATAGTTTCTCTAGCCCTATACATGTTCATGTTGGAATAGGCAGCCAGTTTAAAGCATACACCTCATAAAAGATAATATTACCGGTGTCTTAAAATCTAAAACAGGTCCCCCATGGATTCAACCATTATTGGAAAGGAAGAGTCTAGTCTGTGAAACAATACTTGCCATGCTGTCCATATAACTCGTAGGGACCAAGGCCTAAGGCTGAAGATCATAGTGCTCATAAAAATCCTATCAAGTACGTCAAGTATTTAAGTACAAGGCTACAAGCAGAGATGATAAAGGAAATTATCCATGACAAAACAACCCCCGTCTCTCATGATAGGGTGGTCATCTTGTAAGCTAGGAACACCATTCCACTTGCAACAACCCATCTCCCTTAAGGCTTTACCTAGGGCTGCCGAAAACATCTGCCATCCAATTCTCATGCCAACAGAAAATAAGTGTTCATACAACATTTGGCTGAGATACCTTTCTCCCCGAACATAAAATAAAGGTGTCCCTTCAAATTGCACATAAAGTCGTTCTCTCCTAGACAGATCTCTTCAATTCCCTTGCATCACCGTTATCATATCACTCCAATTATCAAAACACACTAGTTTCTATTACACAACCAAACTTTCAAAGTTGCTCCTTTAAGTTTTTGTTGTCACCCAAATGAACATCTGGTGCAATAAACAATCGTGTCTTATTAACAGGATCACTATGTGCAAATCCACCGACACCTTTCACATGTCCCCTGATTCCAACACTCACAACAACATTGTTAATGCAAAAAAGACAAATATCCCCACCATCAAGAACCCATGTAAGCTGTTGTTCCAGGAGGGATTCACCAAGTGCCATTTCTTACAAAGATAAATCAAAATTAAACATGAGCAAAATCATATTTCCTTTTAGACCTCAATCCAAGTTCATTTAGACCTATCTCAAGTTCTGGTCCTTTATCCTATCACTCCTGACAGAGTACCCGGTGCATATACTGGTGCCCATTCCAAAATCCAAACCAGGTCAGAAGATTTTCTCTTATATTAATTTGGACTTCTATAACCCCTTTCTTCTTTTTCTCTTTTTTTTAAGGCTTGATCTCGAACCCAAGACCTCCCAGATAACTCTTATCAGACACCCAATCGCTGGGCCACCCTCTAGTGACCAACTGACATAACCCTGACTTTCTGTGAATACACTTAATTTTCAACTTCCAATGTATTGCCACCAATTCATGTTAGCGATTTCATATCAGCTAAGCTAAACTTTAGAACATGTTTCTTAATTGTATCGGTGTTTATATTGGATTTTCGCAGAACTATCTGAAAACATGCAGAGAAATGATATAAACATATGATGATTTACCAAGATACTAATATTAGAATGTTTAAGTCAATTCAGGCTCATCGCAGCCTAAAAGTGGCCGAAATTCATTGAGATTCACCTAAATTGTCAGAATATTCAAATAATTCAAAACTAGTCAAAACCTCCTCACCTACAGAGTACACAATCTGATGCACTGAACATGCCCAAACCAACAACAGGGAAGTCCAAACGGGCTCGTTGGGTTTAGTCACTATCTGGTCCAAGTTGTGGTTTTCATGGTAAATAGAATTTACTTTAACTTCCTCTTTGCTACAAACTAATCCTAAATTACAAAAATTATGAACCTTCATTTGTCCAAACAAATTAATCCTCGGACCAAATTAACTGGGAAAATAAAGCCTGAAGTTACATGACAAGCTAGGAAGCAGGGACACACCAAAAATCTGGACCGTGACGTGCTGGACACGTATCGGACACACCAAAATAGGTGCCGTTTCCGTGTCTCCTTGTCATGTCCTATCCGTGTCCGTAGCAACATATGGTTAACTTTTACCGGCTCGATCATCATACCTGAAGATCCGGTAACCCTCCACCGTCAACATCTCTTTGAGAACCGCTTCCTTCTCGGCTCCGACGACGTCCCGACCCCAATAGAACTCGTTCCCGCGCCCGAACCACCGCCTCCTCCTCCCCTCCTCGATCTCGAACACACCCCTCGCCGCCGCGGCCGCCGACCGGACCTCGTCGGCGCGCTGCGGGTCCCAGCCGGCGATCAGGAAAGCGCCGGCCTCCGCCGCCGACGCCATCATCCGGCGGACTGACGCCGCGTCCCCGGCGACGAGCGATGGGAGGTTGATGACCTTGAAGGGGGACTTCGGCGGGAGGAGGGTCAGGTCGGGGACGCGGAGGGAGGAATCCAGGAACTCGGTGAGGACGCGATCGTTGGCCGCAGCGGAGCGGAGGCCCCTGCCGGTGGCGATCGGGGTCGGCGGCGGCGCGCGGATGGTGGTCCGGCGGACGCGGGTCGACGCGGCAGTTGACGACATTTGGGGGTTAGAGAGAAAGTGAGAATTTGATTGAGAGAAAGAGAGGAAGGAATGTTTGCTGTTGATTTGCTTCGTCGTGTTTTCGAGAAGGCGGGCGTGGCCGCGTGGGAGATTATTAGTGTACTTGTCAAGTTCACGTGCACGTGCCAAATTTTTTTTTTTCATGTAAAGCATCCAACTTTCTCTAAATTCATGGAAAAGTATTAAGTTTGGCAAAATTATCAATTGAGCATCCAATCGGACTTTTAAAGTCCGGTTGCTGATATCATTGGTCATCATTGGTCATTAACTGCGTAGAAAAGATAATGGTTAGCTGCTAGGGGGGGGGGGGGGGGGGGGGGGGGGGGGATTAGGAATAGGCCGGACTTTAAAAGTCCGTGTGGTGACGTCAGCTGACGCCCACAAGCGGACTTTTAAAGTCCGGCTTGCTCCATTGCAACGGCTATTTTGCAACAGCTAATAGCAACGGCTATTTTATAACGGCTAGTTTTTTAAACCTATATATACTCATATACACATTCTTTCATTCATCCATTCATCTTTCATTCTTCTTCCAAATATTTTCCTTCAAATTTATTTCTCAGAGCCTTCCCGGCAATCTTCTACAACAACAGCCTACTTCCAATCTGAGCTTTCAAGACGTCAATTTCAACCGCAGCCTACTTGCGGATCGACGATCTACTTTGCAGGCTACTTCTTTCTGGAGAAACAATAGTAAAATTTTATAGTCTTTTTTTTTTAAATTCATGGATCAAACACTGATATTAATCTGCTATCACGGAGGTGCTCTTAACGGATTATCGTACGAAGGCGGCACAA
Source organism: Iris pallida (assembly GCA_029216955.1). Taxonomy (NCBI): domain Eukaryota; kingdom Viridiplantae; phylum Streptophyta; class Magnoliopsida; order Asparagales; family Iridaceae; genus Iris; species Iris pallida. Next base: position 5,328,844 of record JANAVB010020598.1, on the reverse strand, counting down.
CAAATCTTATTTCTACTTATCAAAGTATTTCATTTGAAAATATAAGAAATATTATTATAGAACGTTATTCTATTAACTATTCTTTCGCAATAAGCTTTTTTTTCGATACCTATTTAGTAATAGATAGTGAAGAATCTTGGAAATTTATTATTCAAAATAATGTAGATGCATCTTGTATAAAAATTTATATTACCGCAGCATTGACGAATATTAGCACAAATATTACTCATACTAGTGCACCTATTTTTAATAGCCAAAATTTACTTTCTGGAGCTAGTACTTCGAACCAAGTAAATGTTGACAATGAAACTAGTGATGATAGTGCCGACCTAGTAGAAAATCTAGACTATTATTTACAGAAAGACGATCCTTCACAAGGTAGTACTCCTGAATTATTTTTGCATAGAGAGTTTTCTTCCTTTTATGAATTTAGAAATTTTATTCGAGATCTTGCAATTCGTCATAATTTTAGTGTTAGAAGTAACCATAACAATTCGACAAGAATTGTATACAAATGCAAATCTCCAGATTGTTCATGGAGAGTATACGCTAAAGCAGTTAGTCAAAGCGACACTTTTATAATTGAGACATTTGTATCACAACATTCTTGCACAGGTATGTTATCGCAAGGACAACATCGAGAAGCTACTGCTAAATGGATTTGTGAAAAAATTATAGGTAAAATTAGAGACAATAATTCTTATAGCGCTTGTAATATTGTAAAAGATATTCTTAGAGAATTTCGAGTATGTGTTACGTATTCAAAAGCTTGGAGAGCAAAAGAACTTGCCTTATTCAAAATTAATGGTAGTTATATTGATGCCTATGGTAGTCTTGAAAAATACGGTTTTACAATTATGGAAACAAATCATGGAACGAAGTATTTTTAAAAATCGTAGGAAATAATATTTTTCAAAGAATATTTATTTGTTGGAAGGCATGCATAGATGGGTTTTTGCAAGGTTGCTTACCCGTTATTAGTGTTGATGCAACTTTTCTTACATCTAAATTTTAAGGTAATTTATTTGTAGCATGTGCTTATAATCCTAACTATCAATTATATCCAATTGCTTATTGTATTGCTGAAAATGAGAATACTGAATCGTGGACTTGGTTTTTACAATGTTTAAAATCTTTATTTGAAACTTGTTTTGATTGGTGGGATGTTATCTCATTTATATCTGATAAGCAAAAAGGTTTAATTCGTGGAATACATGATATCTTTCCTAGCTCTCCACATTTTTTTGCATTCAACATTTTAAACAGAATATGAAAAGTTAATGTACTAGTACACGACAATATCAAGTATGGTTAGATAAACTTGTTCGCTCTTATAATGATGTTGATGCGACAGAATGGTTTGAAAAGATTAAATCTGCTAATATTGATGTTTTTAATTGGATTGTTGGCACAAACGATGAAAATCATAATTTTTTACATTGGATTACTGCTTATGCACCATGTCCTAGACTAGATATTAACAAGTCTAACATTGCAGAGAGTTTTAATAATTGGATTAAGAATTTGCGTGATAAACCAATCACCACATTGCTTGATGACATTAGAGCTAAAATCAGAACGAAGCATGAAAAACATAGACAAATTGCTGAAAATCTGGATACGCTCTATTGTCCTAGGATGCTCAAAACTATGGCACGTATTAAAAGAGAGATACATCATTTTCAAATGCTGCATATCAATGCATATAAATTTGAAATATATGATCATAAAAGTAGTAGACGCTATATAGTGGATTTAGAAAATAGAACGTGTACGTGTTATCGCTGGCAGCATACACTTTTACCATGTGTACATGCTTACTTTTCTTGTCAATCTAGTAACTTGCAAGTAGAAAGCTATTATCCTGAACAATTTTCTGTTGAAAAGCTTAAAAGTGTATATGCGCCATGTATGCAAGCGATTCTATCTCCATATACTCCAGAAGCTGAATTGTAAGAGGTAAAATTGGAGTACCAAACGTTGGCCGTAGAGCCGGTAGACCCAAAAAAATCATTTTTTGACAAGGGAGCTGGGGACAAGAGATCTTCATTGCAGCAACTGCGGGGGCATTGGACACAACAAAAGAAAGTGTACGAGAGCACCAAATTTGGGTTAACATTAATATTTAGATTGTAAATATTTTTACACATCCACTACATCAAAGTCAATAATCACCTCTATGCATCCTGTCATAGTGTCTACGATCGACTGGCCTAAGACCCAGTCTAGCCCGCCTAGCCGCTGTTTGCTCCGGTGTCTCCCCTGGCAATGGCTGAAAGTTATCGCCGGCCTCTTCTGTAGTGGTCTGGGTGTAAGGTGGTGGCGGTGTGTCAAATATTGTCTTGCAGGTATCCTCAGCAAAAGACCTCCAATCAAAATCACCGGTGTCTGACGGCAGCAGGGTCGGCTGCGAAGGATATTCCCACGACCCTGCGTCGTACTCTTGATGAAGCTGCGACCAAGTCACCTCCTCCTGCGACTCAAGGCCTCCCATCAAATCCACCGGTGGTTGTGATGCACTAAGACCAGCAATGAGTATACGAGAATCCCATGACGACCAGGACTGCTCTGACTGACATGGCTGCGACGGGCCCTCCCCGGCATATGCATGCGACGGGCCCTCCCCGGCATATAGATGATATGACGAGCCTTCCACGGCATATGGATACGACGGGCCCTCCCCGGCATATGGATCATCTGACGAGCCCTCCCCGGCATATCCATGCGACGGTCCCTCCGTCGAACCCTCTCTCCAACGATGTGGGTGTCTCTGTTGGACATGACTGTCACGATCCGATCCTAAATTGTTGGGTCGAATCGGATCATGTCCAGCCTGCACCGTTGTGAGACGGCGGCAGTAAGCTGTTTCTATATGCAGGTAATCTCAACAACAATTATATTTGTCACAACTTTATTATTACGAACATTTAAAACTTTTGTTCAACAATTGAAAGTACAACTGAAACTGAAATACTGAAATAAAAAGTCTGCAACTCTAACATAGAGAAAAATGAAAATCAACTAGCTAAATGGCCGGCTCATCGGCCTCGGGATCAGCGTCTTCTAAGTGAGACTCTGGAAGCACCGTAGGGTACAGCACATGATCATAATAGCTATTGAACAATAGCTCAGCATCATCAATATCACCTATTGGGGGGGATCCAGTCAGGAAAGGAGCAAATTACAATTATATATATATCTAACATTTCAATTAATAATGGTAATTTATAATTTTAAACAGTTTGAAATACTTGAACCATATATTTTCTAGCAATTTTTCCAGCAATTCAATATTTGGAAAGAATGTGATTTGAATAGGTAATGTATATGACCTGCTTGGGTTGTACAATAGCATCCTAGTGATGCGATACGGCTTATCCCCGTGTGAAAGAGGGTAAGCTCGCACAATAATGCTATATGAAGGTATTGGTCATAAACACTACACTACTCCCCAATATCCCATAATCAATAACAATCAATATTTGAACTCTAGGAGAGAGTTCCGTGTAGCAATGTGGTTTAGGCATGCAAGGTAACAATTACTAATTAAAATGCAATATAACATAACCGTACTTGCCTTTGTTTTATTGACTGGATTTGGATGTTGATACCGGGAAGGAGATCAGATATGTCCTCGAAACCCTACAGTTTGAGAACTCTGACTTAGAAACTTAAGGAAACCATTTATAGGTGTACTAGTTACAATCTCTAAAAGCAGGTCCTAGTCAAGTTTTTAAGTTATTTAATTAATCTAACGAGCAAAACTCTAACGTTACAACTACAAACGTCAATTTACCAAACAGAGTCAATTTACTGTTTTATTGGAAAAGATAGTATTTTCAGGTTATTTATCAAAACTGGGTATTTCATAATATATATAAAACTAAGGTTTTCCTTTAAGTGATAAAAACATGAACTTGTTTAATTTACTAATAATCTTTATTCATTTTAACTTAATGTGAGAAACTCTTATTAATTTTTTTTATAAAAATAAGTAGTAACAATTTTTAATTACGCGCTTTATCAACGTAATCAACAACCCAAAAATAACCAAAAAGTCTACACTACACAAACCAGAAAGAAAAGAAAAACCTAAGCTACACAAATACAGGGCCACAGAAAATAAAATAAAAACTAGACTTATGCCCTTACAATTTATTACATAAATTAAATTTAAAATAAGACTGAGGTGAGCTTTGAGTGCCGTGAAACGGTCCAATCAAAAAGGCCGAGGCCCTGCACCCAAAATACTATAGGCCAGTAACAAGTCCTAAATAATATTTTAATTATAAAAGTATAGGTAAGTCTCAGACATGGTCATACAAAACTCATGTTGTATTTTAGCTTATGCCTCAACGTCCGAAAATGTCGGTTTCGTTTGCATTTCGCTAGGGCCCATAGACCGATACGGTCGTCGCCCGAAAGTAGTATCCGAAAGCCAACCAACACAAAAAACCGTCCAATTACAGGAACCGAACTCGAGAAATAAACCAAAAAGTCTTCAAAATATTTTAGAAAAATCGGACAGCATCTCCTTTATAACTAGGATGATCTAGCCACATTGGCGAGTCCCACACAAAATCCAGTATAGACATATATAACTCTAGCCTTCCAAATTTCCAAAACACATAACCATTTCCCAATTATTTTCCATAAGCCAAACCAAAGAAAAACCATATCTACTCATAAAAATATATCCACAGAAGTTTAAGCAAAAATCCATAATTCCAAACCAGAAATAACTAAACCACAGAAACATTTCGAAAGGTGTTCGGAAAGTCCGAAACCAAAACTACAACAAATCGAGACGATTCCCATAACGGGATTGGGACCGTGTCATCATCGACTCTACGGAAGGGAAGAACTACTATGATTAAACAGAAATTACCCAATATCCGTTGGTCGGGGAGCCGCGGGATAACTCGGGAATACCGAAACAGCGTTCGGACAACGGATCGGTGCTCGGAACAGCGATGGACAGCGGGCAGCGCTGTCACGGAGCACGGGAACAGGGAGGCGGAGATGGGAGGCAGCCGCGAGGGGGTCGCCGGGCTTGGCGCGCAGGGGGTCGCGGTCGGGGGTCGCCGGGAGGGGCACGGTCGGCTAGGGCTCGGGAATGGGTTTGAGAGGGATGAGATTAGATTTACATACTATGGCAAATGTTCTGAACTATTACTTATATTTACAGCTTAGGTGCACTCTAACGGGTCCATTAAATTAGATTTGCCTATTGGAGTTGTACTGCTGGCCATTGCAACGTGGCTAGTCCCTTGGTATTTTGGGACTGGGGCGTGACAGGCAGTGCCGTCACGGATTCACGGAGCACGGGAACAGGGAGGCGGAGATGGGAGGCGGCCGTGAGGGGGTCGCCGGGCTTGGCGAGCAGGGGGTTGCCGGGAGGGGCGCGGTCGGCTAGGGCTCGGAAATGGGTTTGAGAGGGATGATGGAGAAGGAGATGGAAAGGGGTTTTTTTTTATAGGGAGAGGGCTTGGGGTTACGGAAATGAAGGGTCACCGGAAGGTTACGGAAGAGGAGGGGTGATGGCAGCGACGATTTCGGAAGGGAAAAGGGAGGGGCTCGGATGAGAGAGATTATGGTTCTGAGAAATGAAAGGAAATGAAATGAATTATTTTCTTATAAAAAGAAGTTATGATATATAATATATACTAAAGGATTAAAGTTGGTTTCGAAAACCAAGATTGGGTTCGGTTTCGGAAACGGATTCGAGACGAGTTCGGGATGGGTTAAGCTAAATAAAATTTAATGAATAATTTAAAAAAAATATGATTTTCTAAATAATAATAATAAGCTGTCACGACCCGCACCCACTGTTAGGGTACGAGAACGTAACAACGCCCAGCCTACGCCGCAGTGTCGACGGTAGAACGCTGTTCTAGGTCAATCATCTATCAATACCAAGTACCTGTACAGTTTATACTCTCCAAATGGAGGTGACATAACAATATACATCTCAATCACATCTAGGGTAGAAGAACGAAAGACAGGTAGATAGATAGTAACTCAAGAGAACAGTATCATAGATGAATAAGTCTAAGTGTCTAAGATACATAACATCCAGAATGTCAACTCATAATACAATAAGTCTAAGAGTCTATACATCTCCACATCTCAAAATACAACACAGAATGTGAGACAAAAAGTAAATATAGAAAGACTGCCTAGACTAAACTGGTCTAGACTACTGGAACATCCTCCTCAGCTGTAGGTGGAACCTGCTGAGGGTCCACAACATAAGTATCATCTAGTCCTGCTCCATAATAGGTAGACACCAGGGCCTCATCCTCATCCTCTGTAATATTTTCAACAGGTCCAATCAGGACGGGAACGAGCACAATACATCTCACGCAGTGTATAGCAGGTTAGGAAATACGATACAGGCAATAGAGTAAGATACATGAACTGCTGAAAGGAAATATACGATGTAAAAGAGATAGCTGTAATGAAATATCTACTGTATATAGAGAACTGTAGTGACTAGTGATGTAGAGCACAAGATAGGCATGTGAATGGCTGGACTTGCACATGATTACACTACGGAGTTGTACATGATTACACTACTTTGGAATTATTCACATGTCCACTTCTACTCCCCCGTTTTCCCCAATCAATACACAAGGATCTATACAAGTTACGTTATTGTACATGATATCACATGGGGCCCATGAAAGGGTGCACATGATAGTATACATGAGGGCTCAGTAAACATGAGAGTACATGATCACATGAGTGCACATGAATAATAGAAGCATGGGAGTACATGATGATAGTGAAACACACATAACATGAAGTACCCGATGCTCCCGAGGGGGATAACATCTCATGTAAAGATCCATATAGTACCAATCCGTGTTACCAACGTGACAGCAACAAGTAAAGTAATCTAGAGCAAGAAGTAAAGCCTGAACAAGTATGAAACGGTCAGAGAATGTACTCGCCTGATAACTGAATGTCTGAAGAGGATATACTGTCTGAGGAGAGGTGTCTGGCTCCTAATCAGAGCAATACAAGTCACAATGTATTCTAAATAGTAAATATGAAGTCTACTATGCAAACTACATGATTCTAGGTCAATTTGGTCAAAAGTCAACTCTTGGTCAACTCTGGTCAACTCTAAAGTCAAACTAGTCAAAGTTAAGTCAATATTAGTCAAACTAGTTAGGGTTTTAGTCAAACTAGTCAAACTAGTTATTTTAGGTCATTCCTAGTCATTTCTAGGTTAACTAGGTCAACTTTGACCTAAGGTTGACTTTGGTCAACTTTCAGTCAACAATGGGTTTAGGGTCATTAGGGCTAGCCCTAACCATAGGCCAATAACCCTGGCCATAGGCCATAGTCTAGGTTTCCATATAAACCTATAACTAATAAGTCCCATATATATATATATGTCTATATATATAGACATACACTATCTATATACCCAAAATCCATATTTGCATAACACAATCACACACCTATATATATATACACTGTTTTCTACATATATAAACCTAATACCATTTATAAATATATATATCATGTATATATATACAATACATATATATATATAACTATATATATATCACACATATATATATAGTGAGACAAAGTGAGAGAGAGAGTGAGACAGTGAGAGAGAGAGTGAGACATCAGGACACAGGGGGGTTTCCAGAATCCTGGAACCCAAAATCAAACCCCCAAACACACACACATAACACACATATACACACATATGTGTATATCTACATAACTACACCCACACACACCCAAATCTCCTCGAATTCGACCCACACCCTCACATATATGTATACTACACATAGACTCACTAAAATACACTAGTCTAATACCTAAATTATTAATAAAATCGAATCAAAGTTCGATTTCCAAAATCTGGAATTAACTCAAAACTGTGACAGTGCACAGTTAACACTGAAATTGGGTAATTCGATATACGCAACCCAAATCGAGCTAAGACTCGATACCAACGGTTGGTAACTAACCCCCCATAGATACACTAGGGTCCTAGGACACTGACACGACACCACGACACGGTTTCGTGTGTCCAAACACACAAAACACTCGATCGAGTAAGTCTGATACGTGTACACAAGAACAGTGTCGTGCACACGTTCCACGCACTCGTGGACACACCACGAGATACGACACGTCTCGTGGTCGTGCATATGTCTAGCCCACACGTAGGGCTACACATTCCATACCCTGACACGTGTCCACGACACGCGTGGACACAGAACAAACACCGTATCAGTCGTGAAAACACGACTGATACACGCGTGTTACGACTGCGTCGTGCACGCGGTTACACGCGTCGTACACGCGACACAGGACACGAAGCACCACGTGCTCGTGTCCACGTGTACGCCACGCATAGGGCTTCATGCCCGTGTCACTACGAGATGCTCTAGTGTCGTGTCCATGCGACACGACACACTCAAAGTTGTGCGCGCGCGCGTGCGTGCGCTGACAGCGCGTGTCCAGTGCGAGTGAGTTTTCTCACTCGACACGACACGACGCGACACGAGACTTTGGGGGCATGTTCGCAGACATTGCCCCCTTGTCTGTGTCAAATATTTCGTGTCCTAGTGGCCTGTGCTGTGCGCACGAAGGGTCGGGTAGCAGGACATGCACGATGGGCTCGTACGGTCGGTTCGTGTCCAATTTGGACACGGACACAGCACTAAAATGTGCTCAGTCGAGTGGGTTCGTGACCTACATGTCTAGGGCTTCACAACAGTGCAATTAGTTCTACAAAAACACAAAAACAAGTCCATTGTGGCATTTCACCAAACAAGGTTTCTAGCTTAGGATACGTGTCCGATACGGACACCAAAACACATCAAAATCCCACCAAACTTTACCCACAGTATTGTTATCCCTATATGAATGCATTTATGAAAGAAAAACAGGAATTGACTAAGTTTGTGGAAATTTACCTATTGGTGAAATTCCAAGGAAATCAATGAAAAGGGGGTTGTGTGATCTCCAACTCGATGATGCCCAAGCTCCCAAATTCTAGATTTCTTGCTTCCCTTAGCACCCTAGATGTTGTAAGGTTCCAATGCAAGAGACTAGAGTCAATTTGGATCAAGATAGCTCAAGTTATGAAGGTTGAAAGGAAAGGGAATTTTTGTGGAATAAATTTCATGTATTTTTGTTCATGAATTATTCCATGGGGTATTTATCAAATGTGGGCTGCCAAGGGGGGTCTTCCTTGGTCGGCCAAGCATGGGGGGGGGGGGGGGTGTCCTTGGCTTCCTTCAAGGCTAAGTCAAGGACTTTAGCAAAAGGTTTGGTGATATTTTGCATGTTTTGTGCAAAATATCCATAAAGCAAATATCTAGATATTATCTACTTTAACCCATGACCTAAACATCACCCTAATGATTCTAGGTTAGGGGCTAACTACTAGTTTAGGGTAGGATAGGTTAGGAACTAATCATGAGACCTACCAAGTATTAAATAATATTAAAATCACATAATCATAAATTAAATCTAGAAAATTACCAAAATACCCTTTTGGTCAAAAACCCCAAATTTGATATTCTAAGCCTATGGCTAAGCTATCATGGTCATGGCAACTTCTAGGTTAGAGAAAACTAGGGTTTGCACTAAGTTATACTAACCAAAATCACGAAGTCATAAGTCATGACTTAGCATGACTTAGAAGATGGTTAAATCACACTAATAAACACTATAAACCATATCATGCCCTAATCACCATTATTTAATAATAAAAATAATAAATTTTTAATAATCCCTAATTTTCAGAAAACAGGGTGTTACATAAGCTGACCCAACTAATTAGCAAACAAAAATCCAACAGTTAAATTAATAAATTCGAAATTTACGGATTTTACAACCTTCCCTCCTTAGGAAATTTCGTCCTCGAAATTAAAGGCAGGGTTAGGAGTTACCTCAAACTTCAAACAGATACGGATACTGCTCCCGCATCTCATCTTCTCGCTCCCAGGTAGACTCTCATGGGGAGTTGTGCCGCCACATCACTCTGACTATCGGCGTCACCGAATTCCTGGTTCTCTTCTCTCCTCTATCTAATATCGCCACAGGCTTCTCTGGCACTGTGAGGCTGGGTCCAATTTCCAGCTCCGAATGGTCCAAGAAGTAGCTCGGGTCCAGAATATAGCGTCTCAGCTGTGAAACATGGAAGACGTTGTGGACGCCTTCGAGACTTGGGGGTAGATCCACCCGATAAGCTACTTCTCCAATCCTGTTCAGTACCTCAAAAGGACCGATATACCTGGGGCTTAGCTTTCATGCCCTGCCGAATCGGATGGTTCCTCTGGTAGGTAAGATCTTGACAAAGACACTATCTCCTGCTTCAAACTCCAACGGTCGTCGGTTGCTATCGGTCCAATGCTTCTGTCTGTCCTGAGCAATCCTGAGCTTGTCTTTGATCAACTTTACCTTCTCTGCTGCTGTCACGACCCGCACCCACTGTGGGGGTACGAGAACGAGACAACGCCCAGCCTACGTCGCAGTGTCGGCGGTAGAACGCTGTCCTAGGTCACAACATCTAACAATATAAGCTAGGCAGTTTATACTCCCCGAATGGGGGTGACATAGCAGAAAATAAACTCAATCACAACTAAGGAAGAAGAAGCACGATATGATATAGAACTCAAGGAAAATACAGATGATCAAATAGTCTAAGATAACATCTCAGCAGATATCCAGAGTACAAGGTCTCAGCTACTGAATATGAAAGAATATACAACCCAGATCTCAAAGACAAAAATAAAGTATAACTACTAGTCTCAAGACAACATAAGTAAGATAAAGCCTAACTAAGCTAGTCTAGGCAGTAGGGTAAAGTCGTCAGCTAGAGCTGTCCTGCAAAAGGTATCCGCACAGGCCTCCTCCTCGTCCTCTGTAATATTTTCAACAGGTCCAGTCAGGACAAGAGCGAGCACAATACATCTCAACAGTTCATAGCAGGTTAGAAAATATAATCATGCAGTAAAGTAAGATATAGATACTGAAGAAATGCAGTATGTAAACAGAGAGAGAGAACTGTAATAGAAATATCTACTATAAGTAAAGAGCTACCAGTGACTAGTGATTTAGAGTACAAAGTTGACATGTGAACGGCTTGATTTGCACATGGCTATACTAAAGAGGCGTACATGGCTATTCTACTTTGGAATTGTTCACATGGCAATTTATACTCCCCCGTACCCCCAATCAGTACACAAGGATCCAACCAGGTTATGTTATGATTCTATGTAACGGCCCCCGAAGGGTGGTACATAGTAGTCCCATAAATAGGGATTCTGGGAAACCCAATAAATGGGATAAGGATTCAAAGAAGACTCTGTGATCATAAGAGTATATGTCACAAGTGATCAAAGAACCAAAGAAGCATAATGATACGCCATGTAAGTGAAACGCACAGAACATAGAGTACCCGATGCTCCCTGAAGGGATAACATCTCAAGAAGGAATCCATATAGTACTAATCCGTGTGACCAATGTGACAGTATCAAGTAAAGTAATTTAATACAAGAAAATAATTCTAAGCAGGATATGAAATAATCAAAGAATGTACTCGCCTGTATCTGAGTGTCCGGATGAAATGTATTATCCGAGGAGAGGTGTCTGGCTCCTAATCAGAACAACACAAGTCACAACAAATCTAAAATGAAAACAAGATGCAATTTAATGCATTCTAAATAAATCTAGGTCAATCTAGGCCAAAGTCAACTCTTGGTCAACTCTGGTCAACCCTAGAAGTCAAACTAGGTCCACTATGGTCAAACTAGGTCTAACAAGTCTAATTAGTCTATTCTAGGCCTAATCAAGACTAAACAAGTCTATCTAGACTCTACACTGACACACAGATACACCCATAGGCTAAGAGCCTAGGCTATAGGCTCTACCATGCCTATGAACCAAACCATAAAACACATCTACACATGCCAATATTTATATATTTAAAAATAACACACATATTGATATATTATATAATATAACATAGAAATACACATTAGCCTATAGGTATACCTACAATATACATATATTATCTATATATATACATTACACAAACATACATATATAGAGATTCATATATAATATATATACATACATGTGGTATATAGGCTTAAATACCTAATACATATAGATATACATTTCCTTATATATATATATATATATATATATATATATATATATATATATATATATATATATATACTACATAATTTGGTATACACATACTACATATATTTATACATATGCATATAGAGAGAGGAAAGACAAGGTGTGTGTGAATGCATGAGAGGGTGAAAGTGTGCCTATGTGATCATGTAAATGTGTGTGTGTGTGTGATTCCTGATTTGTGTGTGACAATTAAGTAAGGAAATGTGTGTGTAAGGAGAGTGTTAACTAGAGTGTGTGTCACAGCTATAGGTGTGTGTGTAGAGAGTGAGGAACAATAGGACATGTGTGCTAGAGTGTGTGTGTGTAGGGGGTACTGTCAGTCCTGAACAGAGGAAGGGAAGGAACTCATATCAGTTCAGAAAAATAGGAAAAGAAACCAATTTCAGGAAAAGAAAACAGTTTAGAGTGTGTGTGTGTTCACATTGTTTGTGTGAATGTGTGTTGATGAAGAGTGAGGGTGAGTAAGGGATGCCCCTACTGGACTGTACAAGAATAGAAAGAAGGGAAAAATTAGTTCATATATTATAACATTCAGAAATTTACTGAAAGGAAAGGAAATCAATGCATTCAATAAATGAAAACTGAACCAGTTTTCAGTCCTACTCAAAAGCCCCATTTCGTAATCAAATTTTCACCAAACAACCCAAAATTCGACACACAACTAGATCAAGTATAGGAGAATCAATTTAAGAACTAAAACCAATCTGTTAACATCGTTAATTAGGCTAAATTAGATGACAAAGTTCACTTTTCAAAACTAGAAATTCAGGAATTCATTCACTGTTTCAGAAATTTGGGTAAATGAGAAATACCTATTGAAAACACACAAAAATGCAATTTAAAAGGTTGGTAATTAAAACATAGGGTGTATATGTGTCATACAAAGTATTTGTGTCCAAACAAGAGGACACAAACGTGTCCAAACGATTCCAGACACAAAATAGTGCACACAGGCACTGTTCAGTGCACTGCATCGTGCACGTGTGCACGCGTGTCGTGCACACGACACAGGACACAACGTGTCTCGAGGTCACTAACCTAGGTTCGCCTAGGGTAGGTCCTCGTATCTAGGTGTCTGTACTGAGTCCAAGTGTCCACGTGTCTGACTTACATTCGCGTATCAGTGACACTAAAAACCGACTGAACCTGTCAGTCCCGACCAGTGCAGAGCCTCGTGCTCACTCGACACGACACAGGGACACGTGAGACTTGACACACATGGTGTCAGTCATTTCCCCCTAGTGTGTGTCGAGTTTCGCGTGTCCTAGTGCTGTGTCCGAAGAGCAAAAGCCCCCGAGTGGCAGGACACGCGTACTGCCTCGCGTGCGCACGCGCACCCGCGTGTACAAGTGTCGAATCTGACACGACACGACACAGAGACACCCCCAGACCAAAAGAAAATGATAAGCGACATCAAAATACAAATTCCTATTCATTTAGTTTCTAAAAATTAGATCGAAATGCCCATTGGGACATTTCATCAAACAGTTGAACAAGGACACTGATACGTGTCCAAATAGGACACGAATTGGACTCAAATTCTAGGGTTTCCTATTCCTACAGTTAGGTTAGGCCTAGGGCTCCCTAGATATGCAATAAAATTAGAATTTCATGGTGTAGATTGAAAGTTACCTCTATGTATCAAAATCCCCAAAAAGCTCTAAAGAGAGGTGTTCCTCTTGATGGTCAAACTTCTCCAAATTGATTTGAATCTGAGAATAACATGTAACAACAGCAAGAACACTTCATTTAAAACCTATTGCAATTTGTTTGAGGGAAAATGGAGCTAAAATAGAATTTCTAGGGATTTTAGAAGTTGAGAAAATACCTCTTTCTAAAGCTTGTTCTTCCTTAGAGGCTAGCCCTAATTTCTAAGAGAATACTTATAAGGGGAGAATCCCTAGGATGGGTTAAGTGGCTGGACAAATAATGTTAGGGTTAGGGTTGGGCATTTGGCTAATGGGCTTTGGACTTCTATGGCTAAATTATCAATCATGGGTTCAACCACAAGTCATGGCTTATGACTTAATGTCCTAACTTGAGTCAAATAACTAAACCATTGGTCAACTCTAGTCTAAGTAGGGTTGCATGACCTAACCAAGTCCAACTCAACTAGGGTTAGCTCCTAGGTTAGTCTACTTGTAACACCCAGTTTTCCAGATGAGGATAATTTTGAAATTTTGTAATTATAATTATTAATTATTGATATTTGATTCACATTATAATTTTTAGTGATTTTTAATAATTTTTAAACTATTTTAAAACTGGTTTAAGTCATGACTTATGATTTTGATGTGCTGCTAGTGAAACCTGAGAGACTGCATGACCTAGAGCCTAACCATGTCATTATGATGACTTAATTATCATTTTTAGCCTAGGGGTAGTTTAGTCATTTTGACTTATTTGAATTATTGGTGATTTGTTGAATTGGTGAATTCCAGTTTGACTTTGACTTGTTGAGACCTAGTGGACTAGCCTAGAACCTAACCCTAGCCATGGTGACCCTAGTCTAACTTGAGTTAACTTATTTTAGTCATTAAAGAATAGTTTTAGAATGAAGGAATTTGGTTTAGTGGATTTTAGTCATGGCTTATGGTTTCATGAAATGGCTTATGACTTAATGACTTAAATTGATCATGACTTAAGCCCATGGGCCATTTAGTGAACCCTAACCCTAATTATTGAACCTAAGAGCAGCCACATAGGGATCCCCGCCCTATTTAAACACTTGTTCATTAGGGCTTGCCTCTTTTTATCATTCCTACACTTGGAGAAAAGAAAGGTAAGTTTCCCCCTTCCAAAAAAATCCCATTTTATTCATTTGATCTCCTTTTTCATCCTAGTCTTTTGCATTAGGTTCTAATTTGTGTATATTTAATATTTCTGGAGGTTAATCTCAGTTTTGGGCTCAATTGGAGCATTTGGCCATCAAGAGGAACACCTCCCATTTGGAGCTTTTCTTGTAATTTGTACCTATAGGTAAAACTCCTCAAATTGATTTAAATTTCAATTTTCTTTGCATATAGGGCTAGATCTAGGAGTCCCTTAGGTGTCCCTAAAATTTGGGTGAATTTTGTGTCTGTTTAGTGTCCGTATCGGACACGTGTCATATGGTATGTTAGGTGTTCGACGAAATGCCTCAATGGATTGAATGTTAATGTTTTTCAAAACAAATTATATTTTTGGATAGCTCTTGATGTGTACATTAATTATGTTGAGGACTGAGTTGGTTTTTGTGCACTTTTCGTGTCCAAATCGGACACGCACCGCACGCACGACATTGCGCACAGGCCCGTGCGGCTGTCCTGCTGTTCGAGCGCCTTTGCGGACACGACACGACACAAGACACCACGAAAATTGGTGTGTGGGTGCGGGCACTGAATGACAGGACCACTACAAAATTTCGTGGGTCCTTGTTTTGTGTGCACGGAGATAATCAGCCCGCACTGAAACTTCACACACGAATACACGCGCACAGGCACGTCCTGATACGCATTCGTATCAGGGACACGGCGACACGTTGACCCATTTCAGGGTGACACACACGTACCCCTAGACCCCCTCCACCCTCTGACACGTGCACGTGACCCATGATTCACTGTGTCGTGTTCTAGGCTAATCGACACGCGTGCACGAGGATTTTCTGAACACTGTGTCTTCCTATTTTTTCCTATTCGATTGTGACACTTCGTGTCCAATCTAGGACACATGGACACGACCCTAAGGATGACACATATATATATATGACACTTGTGCACTTGATAAATTAGTTTCCTTGGATTTTGTGTTTGAATTCCCTAAGAACTTAAGTTGCTGTTATTCTCTGATACTGTATTCCCAGGTTTTCAGTATTCAACTGAGTTAAATGAGATTGTTTGAGATTTGATAATTCTCAGGTTGTTAACATGATATTGTATACATCTAGGGTTCATTGATGTTAGCTAGCTTGGTTTATGTTTTCGAAGTTTCGTTTCAGCAGCTTTATGCATGATCCTTCTTCTCATTAATCCTGAAGTCCTATTCAATATGTTAATCCCACTACATGATCAGTTATATAGTTCAATAATGTTCATTGGATGATGTATCATAGATTCACATGACTGGTTTATATAAATGCATGTTAGGTTTCAAATTTTTGGATTCAAATTGGTTTTGGAAGTGTTGAACTGCTATAATTTCAATGTCAACTGTTATTTCCTATTTTTAATCCCAATTTAATTCCCCTTTCAAAAAAAACTGAGTTTTGATGTTTGTTTACATATTTAACTCATGTATATATATACCAACTACTGCTGGATAGGATTGACAATTAGAATAGGGTTTTGCATAAGTAATTGGGATTCGAATATGGGAAGGGGCTGTCCAATGATAGACTGAAATTTCCAGAAATTTTCATGTTAACTTATATTCTGATTTTAAATCTTTTAACCGAAATTTTAGGTGTTTAAATTGGCATGTTAGATTCCTATTTCAGTATGATTGTCTACTGCAATGTAGGGGTTTTGTTTGTGTAGGGATATAGGATTTGGTTGGCATGGGAGTTGGGACTTTGAGTTCATTGCTTGAACTGTTTGATTTTACATTGAATTCCCTGAGAACCTATGGGATACCCTACATTACACACATTATACTAATCCTTTTTTTTACTAACTGTCATTGACACATTGGCTTGACAGTTACACCTTCATGTATGCTCTACCCACACCACTGATTTCACTTGGTCTTTGTTTTCAGAATTTCCTGTAAGTTAGCTACTGTTTTTCCCAGTTTATGCAAACTGAATATGATTCTTTTACTGAGTTTTAATGAGAATTATGTGGGGGTTTTGTTTGAGTAGAGGAATGGGTTTTGGTGCTTTAATGGATATGTGTTAACTGCCACACTATTCAGTGCACACACACACACAGATTTTCTTTTCCTGCACCTTTGACACACACTTTGTAGTGAAACTAAAACTCCTAATATCACACTGATTTCTATATCACCCACAACACACACTTGAGCTCCCTTTCCTCTCTATATATATGTGTGTAGTGTAGAGGTGGATATGTGGACCTTGGCTTAATGAGTAATGTGAAAGTGATATGTGTGCATGTGTATGCAAGTATAAATAGGTAATGTATAAGGAGGCAAGCAAGTTAGGAAGAATGTAGGTATAAATGTTATATGCATATATCAATGAAGTTGTAGTATATGTAAATATATTGGTAATGAGTTGAATGCATGCCATCACCATTAACCTACACACACACACATCTTGTATATTGCCACCCTTGACATATACACTCTCTATTCCCTCATTCTCCCTATACACTATATATTATATAATGTTAGGCATGTATGTATGTAAAGAATGGAGGATAGGTATATATTTATATAGTATCTAAGTTGTTATACATTGTTGTTGTTCACATTGCCTTGTGATTGTATTTGTATGCTAGCCTATGGCTCATAGCCTGTGTGTATGGCTTGAATGCCAGTGTAGGAGTGTGGTTGGCTTGTATAGCCTAGAAATTGGGTGTGTTTGCTAGTCTAGGCTTGGTTAGGCCTAGTGAGACTTGACTAGATTAAGATTGACCTAGTTTGACTATTGTAGTTAACTTGGGTCGACCCAGAGTTGACCAAGTTTGACATGGACCTAGTTTGACCTAGATAGTTGACCAGGGTTGACTTAGAGTTGACTTTGACCTAGATTTGACTTAGAAACATGTAGATTGCATCATAGACTTCATTTGTCTTATTTTAAACACATTATAACCTGTACTGCTCTATTTAGGACATTGTGACTCCGGTGCAGACATCTGACATTATACTACTCTTTTCAGAGTATCAGGCGAGTACATTCTCTGATAGTTCTTTCATTTATTTGATGATTACTGTGATTCAGTTCTAGTATAGTTCTATTTGATTCTCTGTCACAACATGTATTAATATTTTAGATTTATTTACTCGCAATACATGTACTTGATTTGTCTAACCCTATTACTCGAATCACTCACAAGACTCATCTACTCGAAACACCTACAAGTATTAAATGTACAAATCATACAAGAATCATCATTACAAGAACGATAGCCATCGCTGCTGGGGCCCGGTATGCGATATGCCGTATTCAACAAGAATCACCAAACAAGAATGATAGCATCGCCGCTTGGCCGAGCGTGCGATGTGCCGTATTACAAGAATGATAGCCATCGCCGCTTGGCCGAGCGTGCGATGTGCCGTATTACAAGAATGATAGCCATCACCGCTTGGCCGAGCGTGCGATGTGCCGTACTCATTACAAGAATCACCTACAAGGATTAGTGTAAAAGAATCTTACAAGAATCACTTCACTCAAATCATTGAGAAGAATCATCTACTAGAATCATCATGTATAAGAATCATTTACTAGACTCAAATTGTATTAGACTCACATTGGGATTACACTCAACTTATATTGTACAAACTGGACTTATAACATGTTACCCTAGTTCAGCTAGATCTTATTTTACAGTCTTATTTGCCATCATTCTTCTTTTATTTCATTACCTTACTTTCCTTGTACCTTTGCTATTTCTCTACATCATTACCTGTATAAAACTGCCATTATCA
Organism: Iris pallida; assembly: GCA_029216955.1. Classification (NCBI taxonomy): domain Eukaryota; kingdom Viridiplantae; phylum Streptophyta; class Magnoliopsida; order Asparagales; family Iridaceae; genus Iris; species Iris pallida. The sequence continues at coordinate 5,310,055 of JANAVB010020598.1, read as the reverse complement.
TCAATATAACTGTCTATAACTGTTTTATAGTATTTGTCATTACTTGGATTTTCTGGATGAGATGTGCTCGTTCCTGTCCTGACAGGACCTGTTGAAAATTTTACAGAAGACTGCCCTGAGGACACATGCCCTACATATTACTGTAGAGATGGTTTAGCTACCTATGGCCCCGACACTCAGGAGTGATCGGGAGTTTAGTTAGTCTGTCTTGTTTTAGTTTTCCTGTTTAGATCTGGAGTTGTATATAGAGATTTGGGACTTGAGATGTATTTGAGATTGTTTGAGTTTGTTGTTATTTTTATTAGTAGTTTTGTTGTCTTCAATTTCTTAGTTATATTCGGTGTTATCTTATCGTGCTTAGACTGTGATTGAGTTACACCATATCTTATACTTGTCCTCCGTTCGGAGTTGATCATGATGAGTACATTATATACTGCATGAGTTGATGGTTAGTTAGAGACTTAGAACAGCGTTCTACCGTCGACACTGCGGCGTAGGCTGGGCGCTGTTACGTACTCGTACCCTCACAGTGGGTGCGGGTCGTGACACTACTAAGGTCATTGCTAGTCAAAGTCAACCTAGTCAACCCTCATTCAAACAATTCCAAAATAATTTCTAAAAATTCTCATAAATTCAAATAAATTAAAATAAAATCAAATAACCCCAAAAATAACAAAAATACCCTCAACTAGAAATGATAAACAAAATATCCTAATCACAAGGCTAGGCTCTAGGTCAACCAGTCTCCAAGGTTACACTATCAAAACACCAAAATCATAAGTCATGATTTAAAATAGTTTTAAATGATTAAAAATTACTAAAAATTATATCATGATTTAAATATCATTATTAAAAGACTAAAATTATAAAATTTCAAAATTATCCTATTCTGGAAAACTGGGTGTTACAATCCTACCCACCTTATAAAAATTCTGTCCTCGAAATTTAAGATGATCGCACCCCTTCTAGGTTAAGCCCCCAGCAATCATAGTCTCAGAAACCTATTTAAATTATACAGTTGGAAAGTGTAACCTATGGGGTCATGGCATGCAATATCAGTCTGGGGTCTCATCTAGTTACACCAACATGCTACAGTACTAGGCAATCACAAGGTATCAAAACATACAAGCAAGGGATGCATCAAATATTCTCAAAAAAGAATACTAAGGTTAGGTCTAAACTTATCTCCAGCTAGGTCTAAGAACTAGAACTCCCTCCTGGAAGTAGGGCCCTGGTTGGGACAGGTATATCAGGACAGTGCTGCACCCAGTGTGCAGCTGACCCACAGAATAGGCACAATCCTAGTCTCTTTCTACAGATGTTCCACTTGTGTCCAAACTTCTTGCAGTAGGCACAGATAGGCTCTGGCTCAGCTGGCCTCTGCTGGACAGGAGACTGGGCTGGGTATGATGATATAGGCTGGATATATGGGTACTCCTCAAACACTGGGTAGGACTGGGTACTGCTTCTCGCCCTCTTGGAGCTAGGCTCTCCTCTTGGAAGCACAGAGTCCCGCAGACGTAGCAACCTCTGGATTTGCTCCCTCATGGCCTCCTCATGAACTCTCTGTGACTCCATCAACCTTTCTTGGAAATATCCAAACACCTGGGCTACGTCAAGTAACAAACCTCCGGGTGGTACAATATGGAGTACAAAGGGTAGGGAAGGGCTCTCGGTCTCAGGCAAATCCGCAGCTCTCTCCTGAACGACAAGAGATGAAGGAAGACTATCTGGCGAGGCTACCACCATCTCCTCAATGGCAGGAGGTGCCACCACCCCCTGATCAGATAGAGGGATCACTATCTCCTGAACAATAGGAGGTGGAGGCACACTCTCAGCAGCTGCAGTTGCTCTCAGGCGACGGGCTCGGGTCATGGGTGCCATATTGGAAAGGATAAAAAAAATAACAATCATCAAGGCTGCACGGCAGTCTACCATCCTATCTGAAAATTGGTAATTATCAAAATAAAATAAGTTAACTACTAATCATCTATAAAGGGGTACCATAAAAAAATCACAAACAAAAGTTTAAGGAGCGAAAGTCAATAGCATTGAAATCCAAATCACGATATATATAGAGAATGTGTTAAAGAGGGAAAACCTAGCATTATGTAAGGGTTATGTGGTTTGTGTGAAATATACATGAAAGTGTATAAGAGGATTTGTGTCTCAACTATAGCTATCAAGTTATACTATTCATGGCATATTGGTTAAGCAGTCTACAAGGCACAAGCTATTTACTCATAACATGCATGGCTAACCATATATATAAGTATACATATATGTATAGAGAGGTAGAGATTTAATTGCATCTACACACATTATAACATGTATACAGAACTATATATATATCTATATAGCTATATGAACATAACATAGAGATGAAGGGTTAGGTTTTCATGGCAGTTGTGAACATTAGTGTAGAGTGTCAAGTGTACATGTGTTAAAACTTAAAATGAAGGGTTCAATCATTCAGTTTAGCTCAACATTACATATTAGATCTGAAATTGAACTACGCATTTAAAAGCAATGTAAAAATATTAACATGTATTCAGTTTTCAAAATTTTGGAGAAATTCGAACAGTAAAACCAACTCAATGTTTACCACAACCACAACCTAACATGTAAGAGTGTGAAACCTAACATTATATACCTACACACAACAACGTACACGGCTCAAAACATTATGTTAAAGAAAACTGCAATTTGACTAATCACTTAGAAATCAGACTTAAAGGGTTAATATGTACACAGTCTCAGATTTGACAAATTCAACACAAAACTCAATCAATTTCCTTAAGAATTGAAACCTTGTATGTAACATACATGTGCAGTATTGTAAACAACAACTAATAACATGAAATTTAAATTTAATTTACAAATTTAATCTGGGAAAGCAGAGAATTAGTCACTGATACTGTCCTATATTAGAATCATTAGGATTTTGAGAAATTAACATCAACATATTAATATGCATTTGGATAGGTTGGTGATCAAATGTAGCATGCATACGTGTCAGGCAAGCATCTGTGTCCACTATATATATATATTTTAAGGTAATACTAGAAATAATGGCAAGAAAAAAATAATGATAAAATATGTTCTGCTTATTTATTTAAAAGAAGGAACCATTTTAAAACTAGAGTTACAATATCAAATCTATGTCAATGTCTAGCAAGATCATTGATTCATTGTATTAGAAAGAATTTTATAGCAAGAAGTTATACTAGATTTATAACAACAGCTAAGCTACTCCTACTCATACTCCTACTCCTAAGTTATTTGATGACGGGGTACAATTTATACAACAGAATGGTACGATAGAGATGATATGTTTAAAAACCTTCTCAAGATACAATCTGATAATCATATGCGTCTGTCTAAAATTATGTTACTCAGAGTCCTCGCCATGCCAGTAAGCAAGACTGCGATAAACGATAGGTTCCATAACTGGGGCATGCACCTCTATAATCATGTCGTCTAGAATTCTCGCTATGTCGACTATTATAGCTGCGAGAAATTCCACATCTCATAACCAAGATACGTACATCCGAAGTCAGGTCTCCATGTTTCCGCCACGCCAGCTAATATGGCTGCGATAAACTACAAGCTCCATAATCAAGTAGACGTTTTACCATCCCTGTATTCCCGTTAACATATGTTATCAGAAAAATATCGTAACTCAGACCTTAAAATTCATCTCGATAGAAAAATCAAAATCAACAACGATCCAACAAAATCAAATTCAATAATCAAGGAGTGAGAGCAATGAAACAAGGGAAATGATTCAAATTGAAGTTTAAATAAGATTCTCAAGGGTCGTCCCAGGAATCTCTCAAGGAATCCTAACTGTGATTGAGTACCTTCAAAATATATATCCTAATCCTACTGTAGGCTGTAGTGATACTCTAGTTCGAATACCACTACATAAACTCGACCTGCATGGGCCACCACTAAAAACGTGTCACGATCCGTACCCACTGTGGGGGTACGAGAACGTGACAACGCCCAGCCTACGCCGCAGTGTCGACGGTAGAACGCTGTCCTAGGTCACAACATCTAACAATATAAGCTAGGCAGTTTATACTCCCCGAATGGGGGTGACATAGCAGAAAATAAACTCAATCACAACTCAGGAAGAAGAAGCACGATATGATATAGAACTCAAGGAAAATACAGATGATCAAATAGTCTAAGATAACATCTCAGCAGATATCCAGAGTACAAGGTCTCAGCTACTGACTATGAAAGAATATACAACCCAGATCTCAAAGACAAAAATAAAGTCTAACTACTAGTCTCAAGACAACATAAGTAAGATAAAGCCTAACTAAGCTAGTCTAGACAGTAGGGTAAAGTCGTCAGCTAGAGCTGTCCTGCAAAAGGTATCCGCACAGGCCTCCTCCTCGTCCTCTGTAATATTTTCAACAGGTCCAGTTAGGACAGGAGCGAGCACAATACATCTCAACAGTTCATAGCAGGTTAGAAAATATAATCATGCAGTAAAGTAAGATATAGATACTGAAGAAATGCAGTATGTAAACAGAGAGAGAGAACTGTAATAGAAATATCTACTATAAGTAAAGAGCTACCAGTGACTAGTAATTTAGAGTACAAAGTCGACATGTGAACGTCTTGATTTGCACATGGCTATACTAAAGAGGCGTACATGGCTATTCTACTTTGGAATTGTTCACATGGCAATTTATACTCCCCCGTACCCCCAATCAGTACACAAGGATCCAACCAGGTTATGTTATGATTCTATGTAACGGCCCTCGAAGGGTGGTACATAGTAGTCCCATAAATGGGGATTCTGGGAAACCCAATAAATGGGATAAGGATTCAAAGAAGACTCTGTGATCATAAGAGTATATGTCACAAGTGATCAAAGAACCAAAGAAGCATAGTGATACGCCATGTAAGTGAAACGCACAGAACATAGAGTACCCGATGCTCCCTGAAGGGATAACATCTCAAGAAGGGATCCATATAGTACTAATCCGTGTGACCAACGTGACAGTATCAAGTAAAGTAATTTAATGCAGAAAAGTAATTCTAAGCAGGATATGAAATGATCAGAGAATGTACTCGCCTGTATCTGAGTGTCCGGATGAAATGTACTGTCCGAGGAGAGGTGTCTGGCTCCTAATCAGAACAGCACAAGTCACAACAAATCTAAAATGATAACAAGATGCAATTTAATACATTCTAAATGAATCTAGGTCAATCTAGGCCAAAGTCAACTCTTGGTCAACTCTGGTCAACCCTAGAAGTCAAACTAGGTCCACTATGGTCAAACTAGGTCTAACAAGTCTAATTAGTCTGTTCTAGGCCTAATCAAGACTAAACAAGTCTATCTAGACTCTATACTGACACACAGATACACCCATAGGCTAAGAGCCTAAGCTATAGGATCTACCATGCCTATGAACCAAACCATAAAACACATCTACACATGCCAATATTTATATATTTAAAAATAACACACAAATTGATATATTATATAATATAACATAGAAATACACATTAGCCTATAGGTATACCTATAATATACATATATTATCTATATATATACATTACACAAACATACATATATAGATATTCATATATAATATATATACATACATGTGGTATATAGGCTTAAATACCTAATACATATAGATATACATTTCCTTATATATATATATATATATATATATATATATATATACACTACATAATTTGGTATACACATACTACATATATTTATACATATGCATATAGAGAGAGGAAAGACAAGGTGTGTTTGAATGCATGAGAGGGTGAGAGTGTGCCTATGTGATCATGTAAATGTGTGTGTGTGTGTGTGATTCCTGATTTATGTGTGACAATTAAGTAAGGAAATGTGTGTGTAAGAAGAGTGTTAACTAGAGTGTGTGTCACAGCTATAGGTGTGTGTGTAGAGAGTGAGGAACAATAGGACATGTGTGCTAGAGTGTGTGTGTGTAGGGGGTACTGTCAGTCCTGAACAGAGGAAGGGAAGGAACTCATATCAGTTCAGAAAAATAGGAAAAGAAACCAATTTCAGGAAAAGAAAACAGTTTAGAGTGTGTGTGTTCACATTGTTTGTGTGAATGTGTGTTGATGAAAAGTGAGGGTGAGTGAGGGATGCCCCTACTGGACTGTACAGGAATAGAAAGAAGGGAAAAATCAGTTCATATATTATAACATTCAGAAATTTACTGAAAGGAAAGGAAATCAATGCATTCAATAAATGAAAACTGAACCAGTTTTCAGTCCTACTCAAAAGCCATATTTCGTAATCAAACTTTCACCAAACAACCCAAAATTCGACACACAACTAGATCAAGTATAGGAGAATCAATTTAGGAACTAAAACCAATCTGTTAACATCGTTAATTAGGCTAAATTAGATGACAAAGTTCATTTTTCAAAACTGGAAATTCAGGAATTCATTCACTGTTTCAGAAATTTGGGTAAATGAGAAATATCTATTGAAAACACACAAAAATGTAATTTAAAAGGTTGGTAATTAAAACATAGGGTGTATATGTGTCATACAAAGTATTTGTGTCCAAACAAGAGGACACAAACGTGTCCAAATGATTCCAGACACAAAACAGTGCACACAGGCACGGTTCAGTGCACTGTATCGTGCACGTGTGCACGCGTGTCGTGCACACGACACAGGACACAACGTGTCTCGAGGTCACTAACCTAGGTTCGCCTTGGGTAGGTCCTCGTGTCTAGGTGTCTGCACTGAGTCCAAGTGTCCATGTGTCTGACTTATGTAGGTCCTAAAAAAATTAAGTGTCACACATCAACAAAGTCAGAAAATTAAGAAATACAACTTAAAGATGATTTGTGTAGACAACAGATTGCGCACCATTCAGATTGCGCAGAATCGATTGCGCACACTCTCAACTGGGCAAGCTGACGTGGCAAAACTCATCATTATCTGACACAATCAAATCTTCTGACAACTGACAGCACGAAGATCGAGGAGGCCGTTCGTTTAATCGTGTAGCACGGTGCTCGAGGACAGCTGGCAGCACAATCCATGTCTGCGCAAATCAAGTCGACGCAATCCACTTCTTGCGTAAATGAAGTCGGCGCAAACCAAAGTCTGCGCAGTTCAATGTGCACATTCTACCAGTACAAATGATAAAGTACACGTGACATTCATGCCATCAATTGCTCATTTCGTGGCAACTGTCTATGCACGATCATGCGCATTTCAATCAAATGATGCCATGTGTCTAAGACAGTTAACCCATGATCCAGCAACTGCCTGCGCAGTCCATAGTTGCGCAAACCAATTGCTGCGCAATCCATCACGCGCAGTCCAGAATAACTAAAAGTTAGTTATTTCTCAGAACTCTACAAATAGAGTTTCAAGTCTTCATTCAAGGGGATCACGGATCAATAATCAGAGATCAGAGAGTTCAGGAGTTCTTGCCCAAGTGCTGCTGCATTCTTCCGAGGCTTTTGCCTTCAACTTTCGAGGCTTTCTGCCTTCAATTCCAGAGTCGTTTTCAACTTCAGAGGCTTCGTCTTCAGAGTTCACATCGTCCAAGGGATAAAGCAATCGTCATCTAGATTGGATTCCTCAAGTTGTACCATTCCCAGAATTTAAATTGTAATCTTTTACAAAGTTTGTATCAATAAAGTTCTTCAACTTTTGTTTTTGCAAACAAAATGGCGACTCTGCTGGGGACGACTTTCTCCTCCGATGAGGAAGTGACAACTCAATGTGACGTAGCATCTATCGGAAAGACGCAGAAGACACTGGTTGTAAAGATCAACCAGACAGCCTATGAATCCATGATCAACTCCAAGACCACTCCTCGTACTGCAACTACTGCTGCCACAAGCAAAGTGCGCTCAGAGTGGGTTCCAAAGACTGCTGCGCATTCTGTCAATATAGCCAGCAAGTCTTCTGTGCAATCTGCCAGCAAGTCTGCTGCGCAGTCCAAAGCTTCTGTTACCAAGTCCAGTGCACAATCTGTCTCTGCCACTGCTGCGCAGCCTGCTATGGCCAGTACACAAAAGACTTTATATGCTACCATGGCTAAGTATAAAACTCCTATGCCTCTGGCGCAATTGGCTGCCAAAATTCCTGTGCAAACCAACATTCCAGCAACCAGAGTGCAACCTAAGCACTCTGTGGCAAGAACTCCTGATGTGCAAACCACAGTTTCTGTAGCCAGAACTCATGCGCAAAGCATTCCTGTGCAATCCAAGAGTGACAGCCTTTTTGCTAAACTCTCTTCTTCTCATAACAAAGGAAGAGATTCTGCTCCTCTTTCCAAATACACTATTGCTCCTGCGCAATCCACTGGGGGTAGTCCTTTGGCTATTCCTCTTTTTCTTTAAAACAAAGGAAAAGGCCCGTTGGTCTTTTCTCAAACTTCCTTGTCCCATGACTTGGAAGACAACAGAGGGAAACGCTCTTTAGCTAACCCTTCATCTCAAAACAAAGGAAAAGGCCCTTTGGTCTTTTCTCAATCTTCTTCAGTCTTTACTGAAGAGGATCCATCTGAATGTGCCTTGGCACCAATCAGTACCAGAACTCTTTCAAACAAGGATTCTTCTTTCCTTTATAACAAGAGCAATTGTACTGATCAAAGGGGTATTTTGCCTACTCCGGTAGCAGGATTCCAGGATCTCCCGACTCTCAAGATTTCCCGTTCCAGAAAGGGAAAATTGTTAGTGTCTCAAACAGAAACCCCTGGGGGTGAATTTGCTGATCTCAGAACTTATCTCAACGGACCTATTTCGGTAAAACGCAAACAGCCAATGCCGAAGACCAAACATCATCAGAAACAAACCTCCAAGGTCAAAAATCCCGACACTTATGCCAATGAAGTGAGCACTTTCCTGTACACTCAAGGGACTAAACATTTGAAGAACCGGAATCATGTTCCAAATGTTATCAAAGAACAGGTCCCTCAGAGTTTTCCTCGTCCTGCTGTTATTTCCAATCTTCGAGAACATCTTAGACAAAAACGGGACAATGTCTCAACACCTTCATCTCAACCATCTGATCATCATTGTAATCATAAAGTCATCATCAAATGTTGCTGTCAAACAACAAAATGATCTGTCTTTGATCGTCTGACTTTTGCTAAATCTGAACCTATGTCAGAGGAAGACGAAGTCTTGTATGCTTCTGTCAACATGACTTCCCGAGACACTGGAGGTAAAAGATGCTCTAAGCATGGCAGGCTTCGCAAGCCAAGCCAGCGGTATTTAGAATTACTCCAGGAATCTTCCGAAGGAGTGTTTCAACATACCCGTTCTCGAAGCCGAGATACAATCGGTCAAAGGAATCTTCCTCAAAACCCTTCAGGTTATTCTTCTTCAGACTATGATGCATACAGCGAAAGCTCCGAACAGACGGTGTCTTCCACTGTACCAAGAGAAGTGACAGCTTATGTTGTCACTGATGATCCAGATACTTCAACTTCTATAAATCAGGAACAGCGAATTGCTGCACTTGAAGACAAACTAAAAACTATGGCTGAAATGGTTGCTAGTATGCATTCTATCATTGTAGCACAGCATGCTACACCACCAACTGCACCTACTACTAGTCCAGAGATCATAGCATCTTCGGTACCTGCCAATACTGGACTGGGGGTAGTATCTCCTCAAATACCTCCTGTACAAGTACAAGTTCAAATTACACCTAGTCAATCAGGAGCTGGGGGTAGTGCTTACAATGCGGTTCCTCCTCCTACCATTCCAACTCAACCTACCCCTTTTTCGTCATCAGAAGACGCCAATGAAGCTGTCAAACTCTTGCGAACTCAATTCGAAGCTTTCAAAGAGAAAGACAACTTACAAAGATTGGGGATCAAGCAGCCCTATCCAGTCGAATGGAAGGAAGTCCCGTTCCCACCGAAGTACAAGATCCCAACAATCTCTTTGTACGATGGCAGTACTTCCCCAAGTCAATTCATCAATCATTTTGAGGTAATGACCGTTCAACTTCAGCCAAATGACGCTCTTCTTACTAGAGTGTTCGTCGGTTGTTTAGCCGGCGTAGCATATGACTGGTACAGAAGTTTGCCCGATGGTTGTATCACTTCTTTTTCAGGTCTCAAACAAATCTTCTTGGAACGGTTCTATGAAGGATTCAACGACATGACTGTCAGCTCTCAACAAAATCAAACAGAAATATAATGAAACTGCTGAGAGCTTTATCGAACGGTTCTGTCGTGAAGCTTTAAAAATGCCTTCCGGAACTCCAGCTGCTGTCACTATTGATACTTGTAAGGCAAATCTTTTGCCTATTATCAGTATGTGGACGGGATCTACTCAATTTCAAGATTGGCCTTCATTCATCGTCAACGCTAAAGCTGCTGAAGTTAGTGCTGATAAATTCAAACAATTGGGGGTACAGATGTCTAACCCTGATCGAGATGAACATCAGACTTCAGTTGGTGGCAACCGCCAAAACAACCGCAAAGCAAAAGAGACTTTGAACATTAATTTGAATAAAAATAAAGAATCTTTGGCTGTCAATGTGGCTCCGTCTACATCCACTCCTACTCCTTCTGCACCTCCACCAAGGGAACCTCGTTCGAAAGTGGAGTATTCTTTCGACGAGAATGACACTGCAAGCATCTTTGAGTATTTACTCAAAAGCAATAAAATTCAACTCCCGGATCCAAAGAAACCTGATGAAGTCGATAAGACAGATCATCCTAAATATTGTGTCTATCACAGGTTCATTGGACATCCTACTCGAGCATGCTATGTGCTCAAGGGCAAAATTCAAGAGCTTGTCAATGCTGGTGTCGTCACTTTACAACAAGATGAGAAAACTGTTACTGCAAACATAGTTTCAGTCCAGTTTGGTGACTTTCCTCCGCAGATGGTATAACACGGTGTCATTCTAATTCCCAAAGCTACTCTTGAGATTGAGAATCTCCCACTTCCACCAAATGAAGGTCTTGTTCCCTTGTCTCTTGACAACGGTGAAATTATGTGGATCCATCCTGATCTTGCTCCAAAATTCGAGGTGCCCTCTTCTTCCAAGAAGAAAGCTCGTTCTAAAGGCAAAACAAAGGTTTGCAACATGGTTTCTTTTGATCCTATAGTTGACGAAGAGATTCTGTTAGGTACCAGATCAGGGAAAGCCTATTTGAAAGATCATTCTGAAGCTCAAGAGGATCCTGCTTCTTCTTCTGAACCTGCCCCAGCACAACCTACTTCTACTGAAGAGATCCCTTCTACATCTTCACCAGTTGTAGTACCCATTCCTCCTAAGCCAATGACGGCTGACAAAGGCAAGCAACAATTCCACTTTGATAAACCTCTGAAGAAATCATCTCCTACAGGACTTGAAAAGCCATATAATTTTGATATATTGGCTCAACTGGCCAATACACTGGCTAGGCTATCAATCTTCGAGCTCTTGCGTCTTTCTAAGGAGACTCGAGAAACTTTAAGTGAAGCTCTGATGCAGGCTGAAACTTGTTTAACCCTTCTCAAAAAGCCAGAATCAGAACCAGTCTCTTGCCGTCACTGTCATAGTGTCTTGGAATTGATTCCAAACATCACTTTCACTCATGATGATATACTACTGGAAGATAATAGACATGATCGTCCTCTCTACTATACAGGATATGTCGATTCGATGAAAGTCGATCGTATCCTGATAGATCTAGGGTCTTCTCTTAGCATCATGCCAAAGACGATGCTAGACGCATTGAAGATACCAGTGCATAGTCTTTCAAGCACAATCACCACTATCCTGGGATTTAACCAAGGAAGGAGTGAACCTTTGGGTAAGATTCGCCTAAAACTCCAAATAGGTAATCTTCGCACAATGGTGACCTTTTATATCATTGACAATCATGGTTGTTCTTACAACGCTCTTCTGGGAAGACCATTTCTCCATGAACATAATGTTGTTCCATCAACTCTTCATCAATGCTTTAAATACGTTGATGACAAAGGACAAGTTCACAAGGAAGTTGCAGACCTTTATCCTTTCAAAGGTGTTGAAGCGTATTGCAACGATGCTCGTATGTACAAGGAGGAATTTATGAAAGTGGTATTGGCCATGGATACTGAAGAAGATCAAAAAGCAGTGCCCAATGATACTCTCATTATACCTGTCAAGGGGCGTGTTTCTCATCCTCAGTCTTCTAAACTACTGGCTATTCACTTGCCAGTCCAGAGGCAATCTACTGATGGCGATCAAGATAAAAGGGAGCTCACCTCTTCTGAGCCACTTGTTATCGACTTACGTCGTAACAAGGACAAAAAGCAGCTCACTTCTTCTGAGCCTCTTGTTGTTGATTTAACTCACAACAAAGAAAAAAGGGAGCTCACCTCCTCTGAGCCACTTGTTATTGACCTTCGTCGTAACAAGCCTCCTCCACGTTCTTCTTCTTCCCCTCTTGTAATCAATCTGACCAAGTCTGCTAAGGCTAAAGGTCCTACTGTAAATACAGATGTACATATCAATGAAAAAGCATCTACTTTCCAGTATACTGATGTTATTTATCATACTAAATGCTATTTGGATATGTTAGATAGCTTTCAGTCATTTACAATAGGAGTTGTACAATCTCTTCAAACAGAAGTTTCATGTGAACATTCAAAAGATTCATATCGTATTGTTCCTGCTCGCAAGAAAGGTGAACGTCCAATACTTTTTAGTAAAAGATCGGAACAAAAATTTAGCTATACGGATGATAGCAAAGTTAACGACACGGGACATCTTCAATTCCATCGTTACAGTCAACAATAAAAAGACATCGTCCGAAAGATGGGTTACGACTTCAAAAGCGGCCTCAACTACGGTAAGGGAAGAAAAACTCCTCTCCGTACCGCTGTTCCACATGGAAAGTCAGAAATGTATTACAGCAGGACCAAAAGATGTCTCGGATATGCTTCTCCTCCGATGTTATCCCCAGCAGTTTCTGACTCTGATAGCGAAGAACGTTCTAATTCTTCTGATTCCAGGTCATGGGATTCTGATACCAGCGTCGATAAAGTCCATCGTATAATCGTATCTTCCAATATGGTTTCTGCTGAGCTTGCAGAAGGATAAGATGAAGACATTAAAGAAAGTTCTGAAACAGATCCTTGGGCTCAACATATGGATAATCAGTGGGTACTCCGATTTGAACAAAGAGAACCTCCTACTGAAGATCAATTAGTTCAGATTGATGTAGGAGAAAGCGAGTCACCTCGTCCAATATTCATTAGCAAGAATCTTCCAGAAGCAGATAAGCAAGAGTTGATTCTTCTTATTAAAGAATACATTGACGTCTTTGCTTGGAGCTACGAGGACATGCCAGGTTTAGATCCCAAGATTGCTACTCACAAACTGAATATTCTTCCCAATGCTAAACCCGTCAAACAGCAGCAAAGGCGATTCAAGCCTAAAATAATGGACGCAATCGATGATAAAGTCAAGAAGCTTATCACTTGTGGCTTTATTCGAGAAGAACAACATCCTGATTGGGTAGCCAACGTTGTTCCAGTCCTGAAGAAAACCGACAAAGTTCGAGTCTGCATCGACTTTCGGGATCTTAATGAAGCATGTCCGAAAGATGAATTTCCTCTCCCTATCACGGACGTCATGATTGACAATACTTGTGGGTTTGAGCGAATATCTTTTATGGATGGATTCTCTGGATATAATCAGATCAAGATGAATTCCGAAGATAAAAAATACACATCTTTCCGTACTCCTCGGGGAGTCTATTGCTACACAGTGATGCCATTTGGTCTCAAGAACGCTGGTGCAACTTACCAACGAGCTATGAGTACCATTTTCAAAGAACATCTTCGCAAAACTGTCGAATGCTATGTTGACGATATTGCCGTCAAAAGTCGTCTAAAAGAAGATCATATCCAAGATTTGAGAACAATCTTCAATCTTATGCGTCAACATCAGCTCAAGATGAATCCTACCAAGTCATTCTTAGGTGTCTCTAGTGGTAAATTTCTCGACTTTGTTATTACCTCTAAGGGTATACACGTGGATCCCGAGAAGATCAAAGCCATTCAAGAGATGCATCCTCCACGCAACCTAAAAGAGCTACGAGGATTCCAAGGCCGACTTGCGTACATCAGGCGATTCATTTCGAACTTGTCTGTACGCTGCAGACCATTCACTCAGCTAATGAAGAAGGGTGTATCTTTTATTTGGACTGAAGAATGTCAACAAGCTTTCGACGACATCAAACGATATCTCATGAACCCACCAGTTTTGGTGCCACCAATCTCAGGCATTCTATTCTTAATGTATGTCCGTACTATGGATCATTCGTTGGGTGTTTTACTCGCCCAAAAGAACAAAGAAGGTCACGAACAGGCCATCTACTATCTCAGTCGTACTATGATTGGTGCTGAACACCGTTATAGTTCGGTTGAAAAAGAATGTCTAGCTCTTATGTTCGCTGTTCAAAAGACAAGACATTACATCATTGGTCAAACCATTCATGTCATATCCCGAGTCAATCCTCTTCGGGTATTAATGAAGAAGCCTAGCACACTCAATTCTCGGCTTGCTACATGGGCCATCCTTCTAGCCCAATATGACATGGTGTATGTTCCTCAAAAATCTGTCAAAGGTCAAGTACTGGCAGATTTCTTGGCGGCTCATCCCGTACCAGAAACATCCAAGCTTTACGATGAAATTCCAGACGAGACGCTAGAAGTCAATTTAATCTCTGAAGAATTTCCAACTTGGCATTTATTCTTTGATGGAGCATCCAGAATTGGACCCAATGGTGCTATTGTAGCAGGAGTTGGAGTTGTTCTTGTTTCTCCAGACGGATCAACTATCCAAAGAGCCTACTCTCTAGATGAGCCTTGCTCCAACAACATAGCAGAGTACAATGCTCTACTCATTGGTCTTCAATTAGCAAAGCAATTGAACGTCGAGTATCTCGAAGTTTATGGCGATTCTAAGCTGGTTGTCAATCAGGTTAGAGGAACTTACGAGGTCCGTCATCAAGATCTGGTACCTTATTTTGAGGCAGTAATCAACATGGCTACATCGTTCAAAGCTTTCTTTATTGAATATGTACGCCGAGCTTGCAATACTGAAGCAGATGCCTTAGCCAATCTTGCAGCAGTCTTAGCTGTCCCCATCCGAAGACAACAAGTGGTGGTTATTTCTAATCGAGAATTGTTTTGTGTTGAAAACAATCGTAACATTGAGTTCAGTAATTTTGCTGAAATTAATGTTATCAATGAAGATTGGAGAACTCCTTTCATCGACTTCGTGGTTCATGACATACTCCCCGAAGATCCTAAGGAGGCTACAAGTATACGATGAAGATCTCTACGATTCTACTACAATCAAACCACTGAGACTCTCTATCGACGGACTTATGATGGTCTTCTTCTACGCTGTTTAGCTGGTGAAGAGGCAAAACAAGTACTGCGTGAAGCTCACGATGGTGTTTGCGGAGCACATCAGCCCGGTCCTAAACTACAGGATCGTATTCGAAGAATGGGTTATTACTGGCCCTCTATGGTATCAGATGCCATCGAATATGCAAGAAAATGTCGAGCCTATCAAATCCATGCAGACTTCATTCATCAACCTTCAGAATTTTACATCCGACAGCTGCTTTCTGGCCTTTTGAAGCTTGGGGTATGGATGTCATAGGTCCTATTAATCCTCCTTCTTCTAGAGGACATCGGTTCATTTTAGCAATAACAGACTACTTCTCCAAATGGGCTGAAGCTATACCCTTGGCTGAAGTCAAGACCAGTAGCGTTATCAACTTCGTCAAATATCATGTCATTTATCGATTTGGTGTCCCTCGACGAATTATTTATGACAACGGACCGCAATTCATCAGCCAGAAATTCACTAGATTTTGTGATGATCACCGGATTGACAATGTCACTTCGACTGCCTACAATCCTGCCGCTAATGGTTTAGCCGAAGCATTCAACAAAACTATTATCAAGCTTCTCAAAAAGTTTGTATCCACTAACAAACGAAATTGGAGTGAAAAGCTTGGTGAATGTCTATGGGCTTACCGAACTACAGTCCGCAATCCTACGGGTTTTACACCTTTCTCTCTGGTATACGGTTGTGAAGCTGTTCTTCCTCTGGAACTTCAAATTCCTTCTTTAAGGATTGCCATTGCTAACGAGCTCACTATAGAGAACAATGACCTTCTTCGACTTCAAGAATTGGAGGCACTGGATGAAAAGCGATTAATGGCTCAACAACATATTGAGTTATATCAAGCCCGCATCTCAAAGACTTTCAATCGTAAAGTGAAGGTCAGAGCCTTTCAGCAAGGAGAACTTGTTTTAACAGTCAGACGTCCTATGACTATGACTCATATGAGCAAAGGCAAGTTCGACGCAAAGTGGGAAGGTCCATACGTTGTGAGCAAAGTCTTCTCAAATGGAGCGTATCAACTCTCAGAACTGGATGGACGAATTGCAATGATGCCTATCAATGGCAAATTCCTTAAAAAGTACTATATGTAAATGTAAATACTTGTAAATCATCAGACAAGTTCATGTTCATAAATAAAATTTTATTTAATTATGAATGATAGTACATGATATTAAGGAAGGTCACTATCATCCTTCTCTACATTCGGATGCGGACCACTACCGTCCTTTTCGAAAACACGGTCAACAAAAGAGCCGAGAACTTCTTTGCTGGAGCCCATGAGGAACTTGCAGGCAGCCATCCTCATGGCTTCTTCTTCTTCAGTCTTTCCTGGTTCAAGTAGAAAGTCCAGGATGTCTCGCGGTGGCTTGGGTGCAGACGAACCTTCGCCTGCTTCTGCTTCCTTTGGCTGAATTGGATCGATAGGACGTTCTTTAACGTCTTCTTCAACCTTCGGGGCGAGCTCAGTCTTCTTGAGTGCATCTTCAGACGACATTTTTATGTTGAAAAGTGAAAGTGCTCATTTCTGTCAGATTTCTGTCCTATTTATAGACAGAGATTTCTCAAACAACGAAGCGACATATTCATCCGATGGTTCATCCGTTCATTTAATCCACTTGATGGTTCGTCCGTTCATTACATTCATCCGACGGTTCATCCGTTCATTTAATCCACTTGACGGTCCGTCCTTTCATCACATTCATCCGACGGTTCACCCGTTCATTCATTCATCATTTGACGGTTTGTCCGTTCATTACATTCATCCATTCATTTATTATCATCCGACGGTTCGCCTGTTCATTCATCATCACCCGACGGTTCATCCGTTCATTTAATTCACTTGACGGTCCGTCCGTTCATCACATTCATCCGATGGTTCACCCATTCATTCATTATCACTTGACGGTTTATCCGTTCGTTTTATCATTTGACAGTTTTTTCCGTTCATCTCACATCCATATCAGCAACTTGTCGTTTTCGATTAAGTTGTCAATTGAAATAATAGTATTCAATATATTCTGCCACGTCTATATTACCTCTGAGCAGATATAATGAATATAATTATTTTCTATAAGAAATATATCATGTCTTGCACCTCTGGATATATTTTATATCTCTATTATTTATATCTAAATAAGATATGCAACAAATAATGGAGCCACAGCAAAATGTCTTTTATTTATTAAAATATGAGGCATTACAAAAATACATCTACGACAAAAGATACAGAAAGTTCTATTAAGAAGGAGGAATGATCAAATTGTCGATCTGCTGTTTCAGAGTCTGCAGCTCTTCTTCATGAGTGGATGTCACCCTCCTTCTAGCCTCTTCCATCCCAGTTTCTTCATTAAAGACGGGCATCTCTACAGTCCGGCGAGTGATCTCTGTACCATGAGTTGCATCGTACTCAGCCTTCTCTTGAATCAAGGCATTGAATTGTTCAATCACAAGTTGATGATTAGCAGTTTCCTCTTCTAATTATTGCTGGAGACGAACAATCTCTGCTTTCAGTTCAGCAGTTCTCTGTCCTTTTCTTTCAGCCATCAAAGTTACTGATTCTAGCTTGGAATTGTATTCAGCAGACTTGGTAGAGAAAGTGTCCAAAAGAATTTGCAGGTCAACCTTTGCAACTGCAGCTTCTTGTGACATCTTTTCGAACTCAGCTTGTATCAAGAGCTCCATCTCTCCCTTATTTAACTCTTTGTAAATTTCAACCGATGCCTCCAGTTCATCTAGTACATGTTTAAGAAAAACAGCCTGAGCTTCGTCGCCTTGATGACGGATGGCATCGATCAAATAGGAGGTTGGACCTCTGACGGTGGAGAAACCAGCATCTTCTTTTTCTTTCACCCTATCTACTAAGGGTTTCAAAGAATTAAAGAAAAGGTTGCTGAAGGAGCTGACTCCTCCAATTGCGCAGACAGAGCTTTACTTGCGTAACTTGATTTTAAAATCAAAATTCAAAGTATTTCGAAATTTTGAATAAGTTCAACTTTCGAAAACTTTGAAGGGGGTCTTGTAGGTCCTACAAAAATCAAGTGTCACACATCAACAAAGTCAAAAAATCAAGAAATACAACTTAAAGATGATTTGTGCAGACAACAGATTGCGTACCATTCAGATTGCGCAGAATCGATTGCGCACACTCTCAACTGCGCAAGCTGACGTGGCAAAAGTCATCATTATCTGACACAATCAAATCTTCTGACAACTGACAGCACGAAGATCGAGGCGGCCGTTCGTTTAATCGTACAGTACGGCGCTCGAGGACAGCTAGCAGTGCAATCCATGTCTACACAAATCAAGTCGGCGCAATCTACTTCCTGCGCAAATGAAGTCGGCGCAAACCAAAGTCTGCGTAGTTCAATGTGCGCGTTCTACCAGTACAAATAATAAAGTACACGTGGCATTCATGCCATCAATTGCTTATTTCGTGGCAACTGCCAATGCACGATCATGCGCATTTCAATCAAATGATGCCATGTGTCTAAGAGAGTTAACCCATGATCCAGCAACTGCCTGTACAGTCCATGGCTGCGCAAACCAATTGTTGCGCAATCCATCACGCGCAGTCCAGAATAACTAAAAGTTAGTTATTTCTCAGAACTCTATAAATAGAGTTTCAAGTCTTCATTCAAGGGGATCACGGATCAATAATCAGAGATCAGAGAGTTCGGGAGTTCTTGCCCAAGTGCTGCTGCATTCTTCCGAGGCTTTTGCCTTCAACTTCCGAGGCTTTCTGCCTTCAATTCCAGAGTCGTTTTCAACTTCAGAGGCTTCGTCTTCAGAGTTCACATCGTCCAAGGGATAAAGCAATCGTCATCTAGATGGGATTCCTAAAGTTGTACCATTTCCAGAATTCAAATTGTAATTTTTTACAAAGTTTGTATCAATAAAGTTCTTCAACTTTTGTTTTTGCAAACAACTTACAATCGCGTATCAGTGACACTAAAAACCGACTGAACCTGTCAGTCCCGACCAGTGCAGAGCCTCGTGCTCACTCGACACGACACGGGGACACGTGAGACTTGTCACATGTGGTGTCAGTCATTGCCCCCTAGTGTGTATCAAGTTTCACGTGTCCTAGTGCTGTGTCCGAAGTACAAAAGCCCCCGAGTGGCAGGATACGCGCACTGCTACGCGCGCGCGCACACCCGCGTGTGCAAGTGTCAAATCTGACACGACACAACACAGAGACATCCCCAGACCAAAAGAAAACGATAAGCGACATCAAAATACAAATTCCTATTCATTTAGTTTCTAAAAATTAGATCGAAATGCCCATTGGGGCATTTCATCAAACAGTTAAACAAGGACACTGATACGTATCCAAATAGGACACGAATTGGACTCAAATTCTAGGGTTTCCTATTCCTACAGTTAGGTTAGGCCTAGGGCTCCCTATATATGCAATAAAATTAGAATTTTATGGTGTAGATTGAAAGTTACCTCTATGTATCAAAATCCCCAAAAAGCTCTAAAGAGATGTATTCCTCTTGATGGTCAAACTTCTCCAAATTGATTTGAATCTGAGAATAATATGTAACAAAAGCAAGAACACTTCATTTAAAACCCATTGCAATTTGTTTGAGGGAAAATGGAGCTAAAATAGAATTTCTAGGGATTTTAGAAGTTGAGAAAATACCTCTTTCTAAAGCTTGTTCTTCCTTAGAGGCTAGCCCTAATTTCTAAGAGAATACTTATAAGGGGGGAATCCCTAGGATGGGTTAAATGGCTGGACAAATAATTTTAGGGTTAGGGTTGGGCATTTGGCTAATGGGCTTTGGGCTTCTATGGCTAAATTATCAATCATGGGTTCAACCACAAGTCATGGCTTATGACTTAATGTCCTAATTTGAGTCAAATAACTAAACCATAGGTCAACTCTAGTCTAACTAGGGTTGCATGACCTAACCAAGTCCAACTCAACTAGGGTTAGCTCCTAGGTTAGTCTACTAAGGTCATTGCTAGTCAAAGTCAACCTAGTCAACCCTTATTCAAACAATTCCAAAATAATTTCTAAAAATTCTCATAAATTCAAATAAATTAAAATAAAATCAAATAACCCCAAAAATGACAAAAATACCCTCAACTAGAAATGATAAACAAAATATCCTAATCACAAGGCTAGGCTCTAGGTCAACCAGTCTCCAAGGTTACACTATCAAAACACCAAAATCATAAGTCATGATTTAAAATAGTTTTAAATGATTAAAAATTACTAAAAATTATATCATGATTTAAATATCATTACTAAAAGACTAAAATTACAAAATTTCAAAATTACCCTATTCTGGAAAACTGGGTGTTACAGCTGCATCGGTCACCATCTCAGGTCCAAACAATACTCTTTCTCCTACGTCATCCCAAGCAAGTGGAGTGCGGCAACGACGTCCATAAAGTGTCTCGAACGGAGTCATACCGATACTAGCTTGGCAGTTGTTGTTGTAGGAGAACTCTACCAAGTGCAAGTGGTCTTCCCAAGTCCCTCCAAATTCCAAGACGTAAGATCTCAGCATGTCCTCTAGCGTCTGGATTGTTCTCTCCGATTGTCCGTCAGTCTGGGGATGGTAGGCAGTGCTGAACTTCAATTGTGTTCCCAAACTGTCGTGCAAGCTCTTCCAGAAGTGAGAGGTGAATCTGGTATCCCTGTAAGATACAATACTTATCGGAACTCCATGAATTCGGTAGATATGCTGCATGTACGATGCCGCCAACTTCTCGGTGGATAGACCATCCTTGAAGGGGATAAAGTGAGCTGACTTCGTCAGTCGGTCCACAATAACCCAAATGGCGTTCTTCCCTCCTTGGGATCGAGGTAGTCCTGACACAAAGTCCATCGTTATGTGTTTTCATTTCCACTCCGGGATGTCTAGCAGCTGCAATAGTCCAGTGGGTCTCTGTCTGCTAGCTTTCACTTGTTGACAAATTAAGCATCTAGCTACATACCTGGATACGTCCTTCTTCATTCTATTCCACCATACTACAGTACATATATCCCGATACATTTTGTTAGCTCCTGGATGTATGGAATACTGTGACTGATGTGCTTCTTGCATCAACTCGTTCCTCAGTTCGCCAGTTGGTACGCAAGGCTTCGTACCATGCCTCAGTGCTCCATCGCTGGCAATTGAGAATCTTTCAAGTGTTCCTGCCAGTACTTGATCTCTGAGTTTACAAAGTATCTCGTCTTGGAATTGTGTCTCCTTGACTCTGCCCATCAGACTTGAATGCACTTGTAACTGCATTATTGATGCATCAGCTCCTGGTACAATGGCTTCTCTTCCCAGTATCTTTATTTTCTCTTCAGGCAGTACAATCTCCAGTCCAAGCTTCTCTATGTCTTCCAGCAAATGCTGCTCCTTGGTCAAAAATGACTGGTCAACTTCTCATGCATGATCTACTGGAGACACTCTTCACCCATGACCTTCGTGTCCCACTCAGACACACCATCTTGTGCTTCATTTGCTTCGCACAACTTTTGGGTCAATTTAGGCCAAATAATTATCTACCGTAATTTGTGACCTAACTTCCAATTTAATTTTGGGACCCGACATCGACCCAACCTAGTCGACCCCAAATATGGACATGGCCCACACGAAGCCTACTACCCGCATGACACTTGTGTCCCATTTGTTTGAGCCCCCACATACTACTTACTTACCTATCATCATAAATACCTATTTTAACTCAAATATTTCATCATGTCCGATTTTGACCCGACCCGGCTTAACCGAACCCAGTCCAAGCTCCTTGTTACCCCTTCATTAATATCTACATACTAATTTTTCCCTACTCTAAAATATCCTCTTTATACAAATATCTTATTTTCTCTCTATTTTATATATATATATATATATATATATATATATATATATATATATATATATATATATATATATATATATATATATATATATATATATATATATATAATACACTCTCCCTCTCTCTACAATTAAATATCTCTCTCACTCACACACACATCACCCACTCCCCTCTCCCATCAGCACCCCCTCACCCATGTGGCCGACACCCTCCCCCTCTCTCTATTCTAATTCTCTCTCTCCTCCCTTAATATCTACACATACACACACAATTTAATATCTCTCTCTCTTTTTAACACACACACACATACTCAAACTCACCAACAGCCACCAATAACCCCCCTGTGGCCGAGAACACCCCCACCTCAACTCCTTCATCACGTTTTTCTTTATCTCCATTCTTTTCTTCATCACCATCATCATTCATCACCACAAACACCAACACCACTACCCTCACCATCAAACTACCACTACCATCACCCAACCGCCACCACCTCCTCCACCTGCTGGCCGTCGCAGGCTGCCGTACGCCAGCATATGGCCGGTGCACCATCGCGGCAGCAGCAACAGCGAGGCAGCAGCGACGCAGCAGCAGTGCGCACAGTGCACGCGTGAACGGGCCACCTTCGTACGCCGTTGTGCCGCCGTACGGCGCTGCCGCCGGCCGCCGCCGCCGTGGTCTGCCCCCCTTGGCCTGGCGCACTCCCGGGCAGGCCCCCGTGGCGCGCTGCCTCTTCCCCGGTGCGAGAAACGCCCAAATCATACGTTTTGCACGGAGTTCCGTCGACGCGCGCGCAGGAAGTTCCAGAATTCGTGCTTCGAGGCAGCGACTTCGTGCCAATTTTTTGGACAATTCGACCGTTGGATCGACGATTTCTTTGCTCCGTCACAATCTTGGTATATCCACCTTCACTCCCCTCAATTTTCGTCCGTTAATTTCATCGTTTGATACATCAAAACCGGCCACCAAGTTGACCGTTTAAATTGTGTAATTTTGGACAGTTTTGCGGAGCCAACTTCGTCGGTTCGTATCTCGTCTATCGCGGCTCCGTCTGGCGTGCCACTGGTTTCTATGCAAAGCTGGTATAACCCTCTTTCTACCCCTCCAGTTTTGTTTCATTGTGAGTACGTTCGATTGGTTGAATTCGACGCCAAAGTTAGCCGTCCAAATTCGTAATTTCCAAGTTGTAAAATTTCATTTTTGAACCCGGGACTCCGAATTCAATTTTTGACACCACCAGTAGACTCGTGGCATCGTTCTAGCACGTTTACATATAAAGTTTGTTAGATTTGGAGGACGTGGACCCTGACACGTATTTCGGTGTAAAGCGGGCCCCACAGTCCGGGTCAACGGGACTTTTTTATGCCGGCTCATCGGAATCCAATTTTGGATATACCATTGAGTTCGTATCATCATTCTGGACTCGTTGACATACAATTTGCTAGGTTTTAGTGGACATTGGTTCCGGCACGCATTTCAGTACAAGTCGGATACCAATATCCGGGTCAACGGGTCATTTTGAGTTCGGCTCATCGAAATCCAATTCCGGATATATCGTTGAGTTCGTATCGTCATTCTGGAATCATTGACATATAATTTGCTGAGGAGGACATTGGCTCCGACACGCTTTTCCGTACAAATCGAAATTTCAATGTCCTGGTTAACGGACCAATTTGAGATCGGGTCAACGGAATCCAATTCTGGATATACCGTTGGGTTCGTATCGTCATTCTGGATTCATGGACATATAATTTGTTATATTTGATAGAATAGTATTCTTGCACATTTTTCGGTGCAAAACGGGTCCGACACGGACACTGTTTTGACCCGAAATTACCTTTTTGCCCCTGTGTCCAAATATAGATAGGCTATCCTAGCTGATTTGACCATTCTGGACACGTTGGTGATATTTGTTTCACCATCTGACAACATCTGTAGGTTTTCACTCTATATTTATAATCTCTTCTTTTGTTGTATTTTGAGATCCATCGATTCCAGTGATTTCACAATCATTGAAATTGATATGTTGACCTTGTAGATGTTTATAGAGACTAGTTTTTACCCTGTTGACCTTGGTTGACTACTTTGACTGAACGTCGAAGTAGAGTCAACATTTGACCTAGGTTAGACTAGTTTTTACCTTGGTTGACCACAGTTGACTATTTTGACCAAAAGTCAACCGGAAGTCAACCGTAGCCTAAAATTGATTAGAACTTGACCGAAGTTGACCAGTTGACCCAAAGTCAACTGTTAGTCAACATTAGTCAAGTTTGACCTAGAGTTGACCACAGGTTGACCAGAGTTGACCAGTTGACCAAAAGTCAACTGTAAGTCAACCCTTGACTTAGATTGACCTAGTTTGACTTGCTTTGACTTGCCTTGACCTAGTTTGACTTAGTATGACTTGATTTTACTTCCAAACCCTTATATTGACACAGTATTCCACCTATAGGTCCTCGAGGCACTGTTCTTGGACCAGTTGACATATTCCACCAGATCTCAGGCGAGTACATTCTCTGATAATATTTCTGTTTTATGATATCGTTTATGTTTCTTGTATTTAGTGTAGATATCCTTGTTCTCTTGACATATTATTCACACGGATTGGTATTTCTCTGGATCCCGTCATGAGATGTTATTCCTCGCTTTCCTTGGTATATCTTGTGCAAGTTTTTCTTATTTCTTGTGCATTGTATAGACACGATTCCTGTGAAGGCTAGCTACCCTCTCGGAGAATCACGTGTCATGATGTGTCATGGTTGGATCTACTATACTAGTCGGGGGACGGGGAGTATTATTGTAGATGTGTGGTCAAAGCCTATTGTGCACCCATTGTGCACTTATTGATTGTGAGTGTTGATCATACACCCCACGTATGGTTAGCCAGGCCTGTTACTATTATGCAAGTTCCCAAGCCGGCCATATATTGTAGCTAGTACCCACACACCTAGATAGATGATTCTTGATTCTTGTACATGCCATGATCAGTTTTACTTGCCTTGTTCTAGCTCTAGATTTACAGCTTACCTTGCCATGATACTCACATGTACATTTCATAATTTCTTGTATATTCTCTCTATTTACTGTTATATTTTCAATATCGTCTAACTAGAACTGTTATTTGAGATTTATGCTCGTTCCATCCTGACTGGATATGTTGACAAAATTTTAGGAGTAGTTGTACCCTCAGTATTGGACTTCATGATGTTGCTAGCTGAGGTGGATCTCACTATTCTTCTATGTGAGTTGCCTGGTAGTTATCCTTATTTAGTCTTATTGTTCCTTCTTTATTTTTCTGTCTTATGATACCTGTAGATTCTAGTTATTTAGTAATATTGTTATTATTTCTTGTCTTATCTTCCTTAGTTTTCGTGATGTGACATGAGTACATTTCTAGTTATGGATCTTTAGATGTTGTAGTTAGTTTAGGGTACTTGACAGCGCTCTACCGCCGATACTGCGGCGTAGGCTGGGCGTGGCCCACGTATTCGTACCCGTATATCCGGGTGCGGGTCGTGACACATTCGACTGGCGAGGCAGAAACTATGTAGCCATAGATAAAGTTGACTGTCTTGCGACCCTTATCCCTCAGCAATGATGATACGACAACCTATCACTATATCTTATATAGTAGTAGATGATGTCTTAGTATTACATTATGTGAGTTCATCTTGATTCTATTACATTCTTCAGAAACTAGATACTAGATTCGATAAGAACGTATACTACGCCATATGTACAGAACATAGATGATTCACACTAATGTATGCTAGAATGAATTTTGGGTTGTGTTCTGAGCCATCCGTTCTCACACTTAAAACACATATGAATTAGAACTGTGTGTCAATCTTTGTTTTTGTATTTTCGGCGAACCCATGGATTAGATTCTGTATTTTATATTTTTACTTTGTACGTATTTAGGAATATTCAGTTTTTTCGTTGAGGATACTAAGTTTGTACGTATTTGCGGATATTGATTTGGTTGTGTTGAGGATATTATATATTGACATTGTTCGTTGCGGATAGTATTTTTTTCTTTATATTTTTTGTATATTCTGGAATGTATTGTGCGTGCCGATGTTGAGTGTTCCACCGAGGGGGTCGGCGAACCCAGGGCTTGGATTCTGTATTCTGTATTTTGTATTCTGTATTTTGGCTCAGGCTCCAGCTCCAGCATCATTTGCTATCTGGAACCTATTTTTTTATATTTTTTTTAATTTAGCGACAATTTTAGCGACGTAGTATTCGTCGCTACATATAAGCGATGCCAGGAAATGTCGCTGAAAGCGTCGCTAAATTCTGACGTGGCAACACGTGGCACCAAATCTGATGTCAGCTCGTCGTCGCCAAAACGTCGCAAATCTGTCTCTAAACGGCGACCACGCTATAACATCGTCTTTTACGTCGCTGTTTAGCGTCAACTAACAAACGTCGCAAATAACGCCGCTAATTAGCGACGTCATTGACATTGCGAAATAGCGTCGCCCTAGTGACGTTTTGTGACATTTTTTCGTTTAGCGACACATTTTTTTCCGTCGTTCCTGAAACGTCGCCATAAACGTCGCTAAATTGATTTAGCGACGTTTTTGCTGAGATTAGCGACGTATTTAGACGTCGCTAATCTGACAAATTTTTGTAGTGTTTTCACTCAGAAGGAGCTGAACATGCGACAGAGACGATGTCTGGAGCTGATGAAAGATTTTGACATCACGGTCTTGTGCTCTCAATTTAAAAGTCACGGTAATGGGCATATGATGACCAAGGAAAAGAGTGGAAAATCAATTAATAATTAAATGGTCTAAATTGACCCGAACTTGCGCGAAGCAAAAAGAGCACAAGGGAACGAGTTCGAATGGGACACGATATATCAACATGAAGATAATCTCATCTACTACAAACTTCAAGAAGGAAGTTTCCAGCGACTGGCATCCCTGATGCTCTAGAAATCCAAGTCACGGTAAAGGACATTAAATCAAAATTAATTAAATCAAAATGAATTATCGAAAAATAATTCATTTAGAAAATTCAAAAATAATCTCGGAAATTCAGGGGGCTTACATCCTACCCACCTTATAAAAATTTCGTCCTCGAAATTAAAATCACCCAATAGGTCAAGCTAAAACATGCAACTGCTTTGGCTACAGTACTCAATCTGTTACCTTTGTGACCATCTATGTTGTTTCTCTCTACAGGTATTTTGGTTCAGGTTCATCAAGCTTCTTCCAAAAAAACTATGTCTATTTTATCCCTAAGAATCTTTATATCAATAAGAACCTTTACGTATATTCTAAAATATAGGTCATCCTCGAGATACGTATATATATACATCAACAATGAGTAACCATCAACCAAAATTCCAATCTCAATATCAATTTGTTTGTTTCCTTTTGTCACGACCCGTACCCGCTTTTCGGATACGAAGCGTGTCCAAGCCCAGCTACGCATCGAGCGGACTCCAGCCCATCTCGAATACGTAAACGCTGTCAAGGCTATGGTTTACTGCCAAATCATGGCAATGCAATCTATATCTCAATCCATAATAAGAATATGAAACATGAATGAACACTATGGGTCGTGGTCTGCAGCCCACTAGCATAAATATCCGATAAAACTCTAAAGAATATAACAAGAGTCTACAACTGAAACAAGGAACATGATATCTTATGATAAGGAATGAAAAGCACGAGCGGATAATAAACTCAATAACGATACCTGAATCCCGCAATGTATCATCACGTCTGCCATCCAGAACTACTAGCTAACTCCATGCAACCGCTAAACCTGAAGAGATCATCAGGTCCTCAGAGGACATAGCAAGATACATAATATACATGCCTATCTAACAGTTTTATCATGCGCAAGAAAATAAACAAGAAAGAACAAGGACAAGACAAAGGACTACGAACACGAACACGAATACGAACACTAGAAAAACTACGTATAAATGAACTGCCGGATGAACGATAATCACGAGATCAATGGAAGAAACCAAACCCTCATCCCGAGTGTGGACTCACAGGTTTGAACTAAACACTAACCCTCGTCCCGAGTGTGGACTCTCTGGTTAGTACTAACCCTCGTCCTGAGTGTGGACTCTCTGGTTAGTTCACGGCAAGGCACCCTCGTCCCGAGTGTGGACTCTCTGGTGCAAATACTACATCCTCGTCCCGTGTGTGGACTCTCTGATGTAAACACCCTCGTCCCGAGCGTGGACTCTCTGGTGCAAGTCAAGTCAAGTCAAGTCTACACCCTCGTCCCGTGTGTGGACTCTCTGGTGCAAGTAATCGACATCCTAGTCTCTATTGTGGACTCACGGATGTAAACAGATCAAGAAAAACACCCTCGTCCCGAGTGTGGACTCTCTGGTGCCAAGAAAACAATATCAAGGATTTAGCAGTTCAATTACACGTACTCGTTCTATGATACGACTCAAGCAAGGTACTGACGAGAACAACTCCAAACACAAGGCTAAACATGGACACGACTATACGCAACAAGAACAACTCCACAGAAAATAACACAAAAAACACATGTCCATAAATAATCAAAACTGGGAAATAAAAATACAATGCATGTAAATAAAACTGTAGAGGAAGGCAAGGTATACTTGTCTGGTGGCAGCACGAAGAATCAATAAATACCGTCAACTGGTACACCATAACGTCCAAGTCATCACAACTGTCTCCGAAAGTTGAAACAAACATCGCCAACATTCTCAGAATAGTCAAATTAGCTAGGATTGCCTGTCCTTAAGTCCAATTCTGGACACAGGGGCAAAACAGTAATTTCGGGCAAAAACGGTGTCCGTTGTTGGACCCGCTTTGCACCGAAAAGCGTGACAGAGTCAATGGTCTCTAAAGTCGTCAAACTACATGTCTACGGATCCAGTTTTCCAAGACGAACCCAACCGTATGTCCAAAGTTGGATTTCGGCAGGCCATGCACAAAATCACCCGTGGAGTCGGACCGTGGGGCCCGCAAAACGGCAATTTTATCGACTGTCTCAGAATCGGACCAAACTTGGCATACAGGACCAGAAAAATGATACGGTCCTGTTGGCAAAAATTTTGTCTCGATCTGACGAACGTGCACAAAGTAATTGGAGAATTTGCAAAGTGCACGATACGGTAAATTTCGACGGATACGTATCAAATTCGTCGCGCACACGCGACCAATTTGAATTTCGTCAAAGCCCACACGACCACAAAGCCGTTATGCACCTTTCGATGCTTTCGGTTCATGACCACGTCGTCCGGAATGGGGGACGCACGTCGTGTGTAACAAATTTCTAGTTTTTCGAAAATAGAAATTCATATTTTTCCTCATTTTCAAATCAGTTTAACTGGATGTATATTAGATGGATTCCAAATCTAAAAACAGCATTTAGAAACCCTATAGGTTGTCGTTAAACCCCTTCAAGTAGTTTTTCTAAATTGTCGAGGAATCGGCATATATTTGCCTTTCAAATCCGATGTTGGGACTGTCATATATGTCCTGTTTTGACAGGATTTTCACTCGACTTTGAGTCGATTTTCCAGGAAACCTAGAGCGGCTAAAATCAAACGAATTAAAGGGACTAGGAGTTGGTTATGTTGGCTATCCATACGATTTTACGTAATCGAAAATCGACGAGTATATGCGAAGAATTATAACGATGAAATCAATACCTTACAAACAGATTCTGCTGCTGCCGTGCGTGACGCGCGCGCGTGGTCAGGTTCCCGCGCCTGGCCGGCGGCGACGAGCACGGTGGCGCACGCGATCGAGGCCCCCAGGGGCGCGCAGGGTGGCGCTGCTGTCTGCTAGGGTTTGTGTTTCCTCTCGATATTCCTCTCGATGTTCTCATGTGTACTTGTATAAATCCCCTGTGCTATGGGCTCGGCTCGATTACCAGCTGCTTTTGGTGAAATCCTCTTTTGGGGAGCTGTGGGTTTACGTGGGAAGGGCTGAGCCAGGCCCCAAACTGGGCTGTGGAGGAAATCCTGGGCCGGGTTCCTCTTCACTCGGATTGGGTTGGGGTTTTCTACTGCTTTATTCTATTATTGTTCTCTTTTTTCTTTTTCTTTTAGTAATACTTATACATATCTATGTGTATACATGTATACACACACATATATAAATATATGTGTATATTTGTATATACATACACATGTACACCTAAAATATATTTACATATATATACACGTATACATTATATATATATATATATATATATATATATATATATATATATATATATATATATATATATATATATATATATATTTATATATATTATTCTATTATTGTTCTCTTTTTTCTTTTTCTTTTAGTAATACTTATACATATCTATGTGTATACATGTATACACACACATATATAAATATATGTCTATATTTGTATATACATACACATGTACACCTAAAATATATTTACATATATATACACGTATACAATATACATATATATATATATATATATATATATATATATATATATATATATATATATATATATATACACACACACATATATGGATACATATACTATATATTTATATTTACTCACACATATATATATTATATATTCATACACACAAACTCATATATAATATACATTTATATATATTTATATATATATGTATACGTATACGTATATACGTATAAATTATAAATCTCAATATAACCATTAAATATTACCATATAATCCTTAATTACCATATTGGAATCTCCATTTATATAATAGGCTATATAAAATTAACTAGATACCAACCAACATCTACATAGAGGTCCTTAGACACACTACTTGAGTACATCGGTTTGGGCTCAGCTCGGGCTAAATCGACACAAACGGGTCTCCTTCAAGTCAATAAATATAATAATAATTAATTAAACTTATTTATAATGGTCATGCTATAACTTGGCCTGGTTTTCCTAGTTAGGACACTCCTATGGCTCGACATTCCCCTACCATGGCTAAACACTAGTCAAAGCACGCCACTGCACTATCCGTACCACGATTTCTGGTCATCTGGTACTCCAGTTCCTAACCATGACTAAAATCATCTACCATAATAATTAACTAAATAATTACTTATAAATTCTAAAAGTCACATTTAAATCAAAATAAATAATAAAAAATATTTCCAAAAATTTTCGGGAAGGAGAGCTACAAATCTACCCACCTTAAAAATAATTTCGTCCTCGAAATTCTTAATTCATAACTATGCCTTAAAAATCAAAATCGACTATTACCTTAATCTCCTCAATTTTAATTTCTCAAAAAATATTTCTATGGCCTTCTCTAGTCATTTAGTAACTACGAAACTTCGAGGACTTCTACCCACCTTTGGTCACACTACTCCTCAAAATACGGTCACTAAAGTCTTATGGTCTTCTAACTAGTTGCTAACAATCCTACCAGCAGATATCTAGGCATATGGCTCTACAATCCTCATTAGCTATCAAGCAACAAAAATTAAATAATCAAGCAATATTTATTATAATTTAAGGATTTCTAATGATTTCTAGACAGCACGACTGTTCGTCACTCCGAAATAGGAAGGAACGAGAATCAGTGGTACGAAAAACAAGAAAGTATAATCGAGAGCAAATATGGAGTTTTCAAGGACGTATAGAATTTCTAGGAGAATTTTCAAGGCAGAGTGGATTGAGATTCCTAAGGTTTTGTCAGATACGCAGGCTCGTATCAGTACAATTACGTAACCGATACGATATGCTCTGACCTGCATGGGCCACCAAAAAAACTTATCACGACCCGCACCCGCTTTTTGGATACGAAGCGTGTCCAAGCCCAGCTACGCATCGAGCGGACTCCAGCCCATCTCGAATACGTAAACGCTGTCAAGGCTATGGTTTACTGCCAAATCATGGCAATGTAATCTATATCTTAATCCACAATAAGAATATGAAACATGAATGAACACTATGGGTCGTGGTCTGCAGCCCACTAGCATAAATGTCCGATAAGACTCTAAGGAATATAACAAGAGTCTACAACTGAAACAAGGAACATGATATCTCATGATAAGGAATGAAAAGCACGAGCGGATAATAAACTCATTAACAATACCTGAATCCCGCAATGTATCATCACGTCTGCCATCCAGAACTACTAGCTAACTCCATGCAACCGCTAAACCTGAAGAGATCATCAGGTCCTCAGAGGACATAGCAAGATACATAATATACATGCCTATCTAACAGTTTTATCATGCGCAAGAAAATAAACAAGAAAGAACAAGGACAAGACAAATGACTACGAATACGAACACGAACACGAATACGAACACTAGAACAACTACATATAAATGAACTGTCGGATGAACGATAATCACGATATCAATAGAAGAAACCAAACCCTCATCCCGAGTGTGGACTCACAGGTTTGAACTAAACACTAACCCTCATCCCGAGTGTGGACTCTCTGGTTAGTACTAACCCTCGTCCCGAGTGTGGACTCTCTGGTTAGTTCACGGCAAGGCACCCTCGTCCCGAGTGTGGACTCTCTGGTGCAAATACTACATCCTCGTCCCGTGTGTGGACTCTCTGATGTAAACACCCTCGTCCCGAGCGTGGACTCTCTGGTACAAGTCAAGTCAAGTCAAGTTTACACCCTTGTCCCGTGTGTGGACTCTCTGGTGCAAGTAATCGACATCCTAGTCCCTAATGTGGACTCACGGATGTAAACAGATCAAGAAAAATACCCTCGTCCCGAGTGTGGACTCTCTGGTGCCAAGAAAACAATATTAAGGATTTAGCAGTTCAATTACACGTACTCGTTCTATGACACGACTCAAGCAAGGTACTGACGAGAACAACTCCAAACACAAGGCTAAACATGGACACGGCTATACGCAACAAGAACAACTCCACAGAAAATAACACAAAAAGCACATGCCCATAAATAATCAAAACTAGAAAATAAAAATACAATGCATGTAAATAAAACTGTAGAGGAAGGCAATGTATACTTGCATGGTGGCAGCGCGAAGAATCAATAAATATCGTCAACTGGTACACCATAACGTCCAAGTCATCACAACTGTCTCCGAAAGCTGAAACAAATATCGCCAACATTCTCAGAATAGTCAAATTAGCTAGGATTGCCTGTCCTTAAGTCCAATTCTGGATACAGGGGTAAAACGGTAATTTCGGACAAAAACAGTGTCCGCCGTTGGACCCGCTTTGTACCGAAAAGCGTGACAGAGTCAATGGTCTCTAAAGTCGTCAAACTACATGTCTACGGATCCAGTTTTCCGAGACGAACCCAACCGTATGTCCAAAGTTGGATTCCGGCAGGCCGTGCACAAAATCACCCGTGGAGTCGGACCGTGGGGCCCGCAAAACGACAATTTTATCGACTGTCTCAGAATTCGACCAAACTTGGCATACAGGACCAAAAAAACGATACGGTCCTGTTGGCGTAATTTTCGTCTCGATCTGACGAACGTGCACAATATAATTGGAGAATTTGCAAAGTGTACGATACGGTGAATTTCGACGGATACGCATTAAATTCGTCGCGCACACACGACCAATTTGAATTCCGTCAAAGCCCACACGACCACGAAGCCGTTATGCACCTTTCGATGCTTTCGGTTCGCGACCACGTCGTCCGGAATGGCGGGACGCACGTCGTGTGGAACAAATTTCTAGTTTTTCAAAAACAGAAATTCATATTTTTCCTCATTTTCAAATTAGTTTAACTGGATGTATATTAGATGGATTCCAAATCTAAAAACAGCATTTAGAAACCCTATAGGTTGTCGTTAAACCACTTCAAGTAGTTTTTCTAAACTGTCGAGGAATCGGCATATATTTGCCTTCCAAATTCGATGTTGGGACTGTCATATATGTCCTGTTTTGACATGATTTTCACTAGACTTTGAGTCGATTTTCTAGGAATCCTAGAGCGGCTAAAATCAAACGAATTAAAGGGACTAGGAGTTGGTTATGTTGGCTATCCATACGATTTTACGTAATCAAAATCGACGAGTATATGCGAAGAATTATAACGATGAAATCAATACCTTACAAACAGATTCTGGTGCTGCCGTGCGTGACGCGCGCGCGTGGTCAGGTTCCCGCGCCTGGCCGGCGGCGACGCGCGCGGTGGCGCGCGTGGTCGAGGCCCCCAGGGGTGCACAGGATGGCGCTGATGTCGGCTAGGGTTAGTGTTTCCTCTCGATATTCCTCTCGATGTTCTCATGTGTACTTGTATAAATCCCCTGTGCTATGGGCTCGGCTCGATTACCAGCTGCTGTTGGTAGAATCCTCTTATGGGGAGCTGTGGGTTTACGTGGGCAGGGCTGAGCCTGGCGCCAAACTGGGCTGTAGGGGAAATCCTGGGCCGGGTTCCTCTTCACTCGGATTGGGTTGGGGTTTTCTACTGCTTTATTCTATTATTGTTCTCTTTTTTCTTTTTCTTTTAGTAATACTTATACATATCTATGTGTATACATGTATACACACACATATATAAATATATGTGTATATTTGTATATACATACACATGTACACCTAAAATATATTTACATATATATACACGTATACATTATATATATATATATATATATATATATATATATATATATATATATATATATATATATATATATTTTATGTAAAAAAAAAAAAAATATATATATATATATTTTATGTGTGTGTATATATATATATATATATATATATATATATATATATATATATATATATATATATATATATATATATATATACACACACATAAAATATATATATATATATATATATATATATAATATATATATATATATATATATATATATATATATATATATATATATACACACACACATATATGGATACATATACTATATATTTATATTTACTCACACATATATATATTTTATATATTCATACACACAAACTCATATATAATATACATTTATATATATATATATGTATACGTATACGTATAAATTATAAATCTCAATATAACCATTAAATATTACCATATAATCCTTAATTACCATATTGGAATCTCCATTTATATAATAGGCTATATAAAACTAGATACCAACCAACATCTACATAGAGGTCCTTAGACACACTACTTGAGTACATCGGTTTGGGCTCAGCTCGGGCTAAATCGACACAAACGGGTCTCCTACAAGTCAATAAATATAATAATAATTAATTAAACTTATTTATAATGGTCATGCTATAACTTGGCCTAGTTTTCCTAGTTAGGACACTCCTATGGCTCGACATTCCCCTACCATGGCTAAACACTAGTCAAAGCACGCCACTGCACTATCCGTACCACGATTTCTGGTCATCTGGTACTCCAGTTCCTAACCATGACTAAAATCATCTACCGTAATAATTAACTAAATAATTACTTATAAATTCTAAAAGTCACATTTAAATCAAAATAAATAATAAAAAAAATATTTCCAAAAATTTTCGGGAAGGGGAGCTACACCTTATCCCGTCCTAAGGATCTTTATCCTATTAATCACAAGCTCCATGAAATAATACATTCAAAACCTATTCTTGGCATTGAGCCTTCTCTCTTTTTACTCAAGAACTCCTGAATATAAATCCTCAAATTCAAATTCTAAATTCATTTACCGATTTATTTATTACCCATGTACATATGTCCTTGGTTTGTTCCTGCTATCTTCCGATCTTGCACGTAATGTTAACTCCTTCTATTTTATTCTACATATCGATCTATCCTCCAATCATAAGTAAATGGTTTGTAGATAACCAATAATCACTTGGTCATCAAAGTCTTAAAATGTTCAACCCTCGAATCTAAGCACAAGATTCTAGTCCTAAATCCGTAGTCACAAAAGATAATACTTCATTACTCCTTCTTAGATACCTTATCATCAATCTATACTATCAAACTAATTATCCTTAATAATTTCCTAAGTCCACTATAATCAGTCACTCGTATCTGTCCTATAAGCTTAACCCAATGAATCCCCAAAAAAATATACTAATCATAATTACACATAATAACATATTACAGTTACACTACAGAATCTGTTAACAAGGTCTGGCTATCCAATCATCAAAATAGAAGGTAACAAGGGCCTAAGACTGGGTCTAGCAATCCATATCAACATTCAAGCAAGGTAAGGGTCAAGCAAGACGGGAAAAATTGTCGAAATATTTCTAAGAATAGTATGAGGCCAAACGAGATGCATAGGACGTAGTCAAAGTAAAACTCAAGAACCATATATCTCCTTAATTATGTCACATGAAGTTACTATCATGCTAGTGTGCATCTGGCTGCGATTAACTTCCTTGTTCCATAATACAACGGATGGCTGCAGTGCACAGCTACCACTCCAGATAATATAGGTTCCTGAACTTAACTTGGCTAATATCCGTAAAATATTTCCAATAATTTTTGCAAAATGAAGGAGAAGATGTTAGTCAAAATGCTTAGGGAGTGGTCCAAGTAGAATTTGAGAACATATTTACCCATGATGTCGTTATCCGAAGTCATGCCTCGCCAATATTTCTCTGGATACAAACTCTCGATTCCGTAATACAAGGATAATATACCTTTCGAACCTTTCCTGAATCAATCCATGAGGCACTTTCAACAATTACCGGAAAGGACAAGAAGAATTACCCAAGTGGCTAGCAAAGAAGAGTTTAGTCAAATTATAGAAAGATGGAACACAAACAATCATGTTGAGAAAATTCAAATTGTGGCTGTAGATAGACAGGGTTAACCAAGACGGAGAAGAATGATGATAAGAATTTGTTCTTGCTCATCCGGTCATAACGAAGTGATCCGATTTAAGATACAGTCTGATAACCATACACGTCTCCCTGAAATTATGTTGCCAGAATTTTCGCCACGCCAGTAAGCATAGCTGCAATAAACGACGGAGTCCATAACTTGGGTATACACCCTATAATTATGTCATCTAGATTCCTTACCACGCCAACCGGTATGGCTGCAAGAAAATCTAAATTTCATAACTAGGATAGTATATCCAACATCAGGCTCCACGTCCTTGTCGTACTAGCTAGTATGACTGCGATAAATTCTAAACTCCATAAATAAAGTAGACATTTACCGTTCTCATCAAATAAGTTTATCAGAATATCTTAACTCAATTCATAAAAATTGATCTTAGATACAAAGTCAAAGTCAACAACGAACGAACATCAAGATTAAAAATTCTACGACGAATCAAGGATAAGTAAATGGGAACTAGCGAAAACAGATTCCGATGCAGGGTTTAGAAGAAAATTCTCAGAAGATGTCCAAAGGTACTATCTAGGTCAAGATAAAAGAAAATCATTGGAAATATAATCTAAAACAATCTCAACCTGATATGAGACTGGCAAATCATATTCTCGTCTCAACCTAGAAGATATATAAGTTCAACTTATACCTTCCCTCTGGGGTCCACAAACTCATTCCAAGAAAGAATAAAGTAGATAACGGACAGATGTTTCAGAAATCAGGATGGACAGGAACAAATGGGAAAAGTTTCAAAAAGTTCAAAACAAGATTCCCAGGGGTCATCCCTGGAATCTACCAAGAGTTTCTAATATGTGACTGAGTACCAAAATCCTAAATTATTCCATGACTCAATCTTAATCCTAGGGCAGGCTCGCAGTAGTACAGATAAGCTCAAGTACTACCACGACATCGCATTAATAGCAAAGACTGACCTGCATGGGCCACCACAAAAACATGTCACGACCCGCACCCGGATATACGGGTACGAATACATGGGCCACGCCCAGTCTACGTCACAGTATCGGCGGTAGAGCCCTGTCAAGTACCCTAAACTAACTACAACATCTAAAGATCCATAACTAGAAATGTACCCATGTCACATCATGAAATAATAACAATATCACTAAATAACTAGAATCTACAGGTATCATAAGACAGGAAAATAAAGAAGGAACAACAAGACTAACTAAGGATAACTACCAGGCAACTCACATAGAAGAATAATGAGATCCACCTCAGCTAGCAACATCATGAAGTCCAATACTGAGGGCACAACTACTCCTAAAATTTTGTCAACATATCCAGTCTGGATGGAACGAGCACAAATCTCAAATAACAGTTCTAGTTAGACGATATTGAAAATATAGCAGTAAATAGAGAGAATATACAAGAAATCATAAAATATACATGTGAGTATCATGGCAAGGTAAGCTGTAAATCTAGAGCTAGAACAAGACAAGTAAAACTGATAATGGCATGTACAAGAATCAAGAATCATCTATCTAGGTGTGTGAGTACTAGCTACAATATGTAGCCGGCTTGGGAACTTGCACAATAGTAACAGGCCTGGCTAAGCATACGTGGGGTGTATGATCAACACTCACAATCAATAGGTGCACAATATGGGTGCACAATAGGCTTTCACCACACATCTACACTAAAACTCCCCGTCCCTCGACTAGTATAGTGGATCCAACCATGACACATCATGACACACGATTCTCCGAGAGGGTAGCTAGCCTTCGCAGGAATCGTGTCTATACAATGTACAAGGAATAAGAAAAACTTGCACAAGATATACCAAGAAAAGCGAGAAATAACATCTCATGACGGGATCCAGAGAAATACCAATCCGTGTGAACAATGTGTCAAGAGAACAAGGATATCTACACTAAATATAAGAAATATAAACGATATCATAAAACAGAAATATTATCAGAGAATGTACTCGCCTGAGATCTGGTGGAATATGTCAACTGGTCCAAGAACAGTGCCTCGGGGACCTATAGGTGGAATACTGTGTCAATATAAGGGTTTGGAAGTAAAATCAAGTCATAATAAGTCAAACTAGGTCAAGGCAAGTCAAAGCAAGTCAAACTAGGTCAATCTAAGTCAAGGGTTGACTGACAGTTGACTTTTGGTCAACTGGTCAACTCTGGTCAACCCTAGGTCAACTCTAGGTCAAACTTGACTAATATTGACTAACAGTTGACTTTGGGTCAACTGGTCAACTTCGGTCAAGTTCTAATCAATTTTATGCTATGGTTGACTTCCGGTTGACTTTTGGTCAAAATAGTCAACTGTGGTCAACTAAGGTCAAAACTAGTCTAACCTAGGTCAAATGTTGACTCTACTTCGACGTTCAGTCAAAGTAGTCAACCAAGGTCAACAGGGTAAAATTAACTAGTCTCTATAACCATCTACAAGGTCAACATATCAATTTCAATGATTGTGAAATCTCTGGAATCGATGGATCTCAAAATACAACAAAAGAAGAGATTATAAATATAGGGTAAAAACCTACAGATGTTGTCGGATGGTGAAACAAACATTACCAACGTGTCCAGAATGGTCAAATCAGCTAGGATAGCCTATCCATAAGTCCAATTTGGACACAGGAGCAAAAAGGTAATTTCTGGTCAAAACGGTGTCTGTGTCGCACCCGTTTTGCACCAAAAAATGTGCAAGAATACTAGTCTACCAAACCTAACAAATTATATGTCCACGAATCCAGAATGACGATACGAACCCAACGGTATATCCAGAATGGGATTCTATTGACCCGATCTCAAATTGGTCCGTTGACTAGGACATTGAAATTTCGATTTGCACGGAAAAGCGTATCGGAGCCAATGTCCTCAGAACTCAGCAAATTATATGTCAACAAGTCCAGATTGACGATACGAACTCAATGGTATATCCGTAATTGGATTCCGATGAGCCGAACTCAAAATGATCCGTTGACCCGGATATTGGTATCCGACTTGTACCGAAATGCGTGCCGGAACCAATGTCCACTAAAACCTAGCAAATTATATGTCAACGAGTCCAGAATGATGATACAAACTCAACGGTATATTCGGAATTGGATTTCGTTGAGCCGGCGTCAAAAAGTCCCGTTGACCCGGACTGTGGGGCCCACTTTGCACCAAAATGCGTGCCAGGGCCCACGTCCTCCAAATCTAACAAACTTTATATGAAAACGTGCCAGAACAATGCCATGAGTCTACTGGTGGTGTTAGAAATTGAATTCGGATTCCCGGGTTCAAAAATAGAATTTTATAATTTGGAAATTACGAATTCTGACGGCCAACTTTGGCGTCGAATTCAACCAATCAAACGTACTCACAATGAAACGAAACTGGAGGGGTAGGAAGAGGGTTATACCAGCTTCGCATAGGAATCAGTGGCACGCCAGACGGAGCCACGATGGACGAGATACGAACCGACGAAGTTGGGTTCGTAAAACTGTCCAAAATTACACAATTTAAGCGGTCAACTTGGTGGCCGATTTTGATGACTGGTTTTGGAGACATCACGGTTTTGATGAAAGATTTCGGCGCGAAGTCGCTGCCTCGAAGCACGAATTCTAGAACTTCCCGTGCGCGCGTCGACGGAACTCCGTGCAAAATGCACGAATCGGGCATTTCTCGCGCCGGGGAAGAGGTAGCGCGCCACGGGGGCCTGCCCGGGGGTGCGCCCGGCCAAGGGGGGCCGACCACGACGGCGGCGGCCGACGGCAGTGCGGTGCGGCGGTGCGGCGGCGCGCGACGGCGGCCCGTGCACGCGCGCACTTTGCACGCTGCTGCTGTATCGCTGCTGCCTCGCTGCTGTTACTGTCGCGGTGGCACGCCAGCCACGTGGTGGCGCACAGCAGCCCGCAACGGCCAGCAGGTGGAGGAGGTGGTGGCGGTTGGGTGATGGTAGTGGTGGTTTGATGGTGAGGTTGGTGGTGTTGGTGTTTGTGGTGATGAATGATGATGGTGATGAAGAAAAGAAAGGAGATGAAGAAAAACGTGAAGAAGAAGATGAAGAAGGAGTTGAGGTGGGGGTGTTCTCAGCCACAGGGGGGTTATTGGTGGTTGTTGGTGAGTTTGATTGTGTGTGTGTGTTAAAAAGAGAGAGAGATATTAAATTGTGTGCGTATGTGTAGATATTAAGGGAGGAGAGAGGGAATTAGAATAGAGAGAGGGGGAGGGTGTCGGCCACATGGGTGAGGGAGGGTGCTGATGGGAGAGGGGAGTGGGTGATGTGTGTGTGAGTGAGAGAGATATTTAATTGTAGATAGAGGAAGAGTGTATTATATATATATATTTTATATATATATATATATATATATATATATATATATATATATATATATATATATAAAGTTTCCAATGGTCTGCCTTTCCTTGCTCCCAGAGCGTCTGTCCCCCAACCCTTGGCCGGCCTAGGCCGACCGCCCCTTTCCCCCCCCCCGCCCTTCTCCCTCTCCGCCTCTCCGCCTCTCCGAGCGTCTTCGACATCCCTCTCCGGTCGTCCTCTCCGATGTCGACCCCCTGGCCCCCTGAGGTGCTAGCTCTGCTCTGTCAGCTCCTCCCAGCCGCCTTCTAATCCCGCTCCCCTCCTTTTCTCCCTCCGAGTTCCTCCTCGCCGCCAGCCGACTCCCTCTCCGTGCAGCCAGGAGCGCCCTCCGGCCTTCCAGCTCCCACGCCATGGGGTGGCTCCCTCAGCCCCTCGCCGAGAGT
This sequence comes from Iris pallida, assembly GCA_029216955.1. Classification (NCBI taxonomy): domain Eukaryota; kingdom Viridiplantae; phylum Streptophyta; class Magnoliopsida; order Asparagales; family Iridaceae; genus Iris; species Iris pallida. Next base: position 5,268,335 of record JANAVB010020598.1, on the reverse strand, counting down.
GCCCGCCGGCTCCTCTGCCCCGGACAGCGGAGCTGGCGCCTTCGGCTCCCCTTCGCTGCTGCCTCTCGTTCCTGCCCTCTCCCCAATTTTGAACTCCTCCTTCCCTCCCACGGGAGACGAGCTCCCCAGCAGAACAGGCCTTGGGCCCCCCGCTTCCTGGTCCCTAAGGAACGCCACTTTTGGCGACCATCTCGAGGCGGCCCTTTTCGATTGCGCTTCTGGCCCCGAGCGCTCTCCTTCTGAGCGCTCTTCCCCTGTTGCGCAGCTCCTGGTGACCGAATCGTCCCCATCTCTCCTTGCGCAGCTGCAGTGGGTCGCGCATGCCTTTGGTGGCCCCCTCTCTCTTGCGCAGTCCAGTCCCGCATCCGTTCCTCCTAGCGCGCAAGATCTTTCTAACCCTCCCCTCTGTGCAGTCCATCCCCCCTCCAGATTTTCTCTTCCCCCCACCAGTTTTTCTCCCTCCACCCCCCACCTCCCTCCTGCGCGCCCCACCTCCCCCCATCCCCTGTGCGCAGTTCTTCCACCCCTCATTTGTGCAGTCCCCCCATCCCCTTTGCGCAGCCCTCTCCCAGCCCACCTTGTATCCCCCCTCCCCTTAGCCAGCCCGTTAGCCCTAGCTCAACCCCGGCGCACCCAAGCTCCTTTGCTTCCGCCCTCGTCACCTCTCCGTCTCCCGCGGCGCCGCCCTCCGTCCCTGCTCTCCCGGCGTCCACCTCCGCTCCCGTCTTAGCCGGCCTCGTGCCTCCTCCCGCGGCTTTCCCGGGCATCCCTTCCTCGGTGGAGGTAGCATCGCCGTAGCCCCCATCCTTCCTCCTTGCGACGGAGCAGCCCCCGTCGCAGCCCCCCTCGGCTCTCTGCCCCTCCCTCCACTCCCTCTCAGGCAGGCCTTCCCCGGCACCCACCACTTCCCTAGCCCCCAGCATCGGGCCCATCCATCCCAGAGTGGCTCCTCGCACTCCCGTTTCGGCTCCTCGGGACCCTCTTCTTCCGGACCGTCTCAGCCTTCCTATGCCGCCTTGCTGCGTCCGGATCTAAACCCCTCGAAGGGTATTATACTCCCAGACGTCCACCTGCCGGACATTGATTATTCTCAAGAGACCTCTGTTCCAGTCATCCCCTTCTCCGACATGTAACTGACTTCGTTGTCAGTGGCTTTTCCACACACATTCATTCTGAAATTCTCTACGGGGTGTCCCAAACTTGTCAGGGTGCAGGAAGCGATCGCCAAGTGGAATCTCTTGTCTGACTATCGAGTGGCCCCCCTCGACCCCAGACACATTCTCTTTCACTTATCTTCGGAACGCGATCACAGGACTGTGTGGTCCAAGGGCACTTGCAGGATTGACACCCACCAGATGAAGATAATTAAGTGGTCCCCAGGGTTCAACACCAAAGAAGATTCAGCCACTGTTGCAGCTTGGGTTACACTCCCTAACCTTCCTCTTATTTGCTTTGTCCCAGCGGCGCTGAGGTGCATCGCCAACTCCTTCGGGACGTACGTGGCTACGGCGCCCGAGACCAGCAACCTCACCAAAGCCCACTACGCCAAATTCTGTGTTGAACTAGATCTCACATCAGAACCACCCAACTTCATTACTATCGAGCTAGGCAACCACACCCACACCCAACAAATCCTCTAAGACAACCACATATTGTTCTGCAACCACTGCCATTTAAGAGGCCACCTTCCTAAGTATTGCCACCGCCTTCATCCGGAGCTCAAAAAGAAGTCATCCAGGAAAGACAACGACCTTTCAGCTGGAAGGTACCCCAAGTCACCCATTCTACCTTTTTCGAATTCCCACATTCGATTCGACTCCAGCATCGGCAAGCCAGCCTCCAGCGATCCACCGAGCAGAGCCCTGATCCCTTTCATTCCCCAACACATAGCGATCTCCAACCAATTTGCCATTCTCGACTCGGAGGACCCGGAGCCGGATAGCCCTCCAGAAGGCTCTTGCCTTCCCGAGCTAGCTTCCCTCTCCCCCAACTCCTCGCGAGTGAAGGAAGCTATCGACTCAGGCAGCGCTGATCACCTGCACCTTCCCATCGGCCAGGAGGTAGACTCCCTGGCCTCCCCCCCATCAATGCAGCTCATCAACCCCCCAGCGTGAACCCAGTCGAAGACGCCCTAGCCTTCCTTGGACCCGACCAAGCGAGGAGAGGTATGCAAGTCCTAGCCACAGGATTCCCACTTCAGCAGTTGTTGACTGAGAGTGCGCACGACTCCCTGGCCATACCCTCGAAGGATCCTGTAGTAGACTCAGCTGGAGATCTGATAGGCCCCTCCTCAGGTCCGCACGAGCACCACAACTGTAATCCTCCCATAACATCGAAAGCGGAAGCGTCGAACTTCCAACGGAGCAAGTCAGGCACCGACAAAACCGTCACCATCCAAACCAAATCTGTCGCAAGGCGGAACAAAAAATCTCCCACAATCTCATAAATGCTTAACATCCTATCTTGGAATGTTCGAGGTCTGGCAAACAAACCGACATTAAGGAGAATTTCCAGTCTTCGAAAAATTCACAAGATTGACATCTTCATCATCATTGAACCCGAAATCTCCTCCAAACGACTTAAATCCACCCAAATGCTCTGGGCCTCCCCACGGCGATTGCAGGCAGGCACGATATTTGGATTCTCGGCTCGAAGGATGTTAATCTCGAAGTCATCCAGGACTCCCAACAAGCCCTCTCATGCTGGGTCACTCACCCCACTCTACCGGAGCGTGCCATCCTTTCTGCGGTCCACGGTAGCTGTGTCATCGCAGAACGCAAACTCCTCTGGAACGATCTCCTCGACACCTATCTCCACAACACCAACACCCCCTAGCTTTGCATAGGGGACTTCAACGCCATCACCCGCAGAGAAGAGAAGATCGGAGGTCGCCCCACACCCCTATCAGCCATGCAAGACTTCAACGACTTCATATTCAACGCTCATCTCACTCCTTTCCAGTTCAAAGGCAGCAAATTCACCTAGTGTAATATGTAGGACGGCGATCGCCGTCAATATTCCTGTCTGGACAGAGCCCTCACCAACGCGCGCTGGCACGGCATGAGGATCAGCTCCACCCTGTCCCACCTCAACTCCACAGAATCCGACCACGCCCCTATTCTGGTGGAAATCAAAAACAACACCTACCCACCCAAAAAGAACTTCCAATTCCTCGACTTTTGGACCGACCACCCGCAGTTCTCGAGCATCGTTGCAGAAGCGTAGAGCAGTCAGGATTCCTCCAATCCACTCACTCGGGTCAGCAACAAGCTCAAAGCCACCAGGAAAGCTCTTTCCAATTGGAGCAAACAAGCCTTTGGGGACATTTTCCAAGCGATTCGTGTCGCAGAGGACGACGTCACCTGAGCAGAAGCTATATTCTTAACCGACCGATCCCCTGCGGCCAGGAGAGCCTTGAACCTTACCAAGGCTATGCTCAAATTCAGGCTCAAAGTAGAGACAGATTTCTGGAAGCAGAAAGCCAGACTGAAATAGGACAGCGACGGGGACAAAAACTCTAAATATTTCTACGCCTGCGTCAATGGCAAAAGAAACAAAGTATCGATACATCATATATCAGACGACTACGGCATCATCAGAACAGACCACAAGAGAATCCAAGCGGCGGCCGCCGATTACTATGCCAAATTATTCTCCAAGGAGACGGTCCACAAAGACACATCATTCCTCGACCAAATTCCTACTATTATCAACGACTTCGATAATACTTTGTTGGAGCGCCCCCTGTCCGAACAGGAAGTGAAAGATGCAGTGTGGGCATTGAACAAGCATAGTGCCCCCGGCCTAGATGGCTTTACTGGAGTCTTCTTTCGCACCTACTGGAAGATCATCAAGCGGGACATCACTGTTTGCAAAAACAAAAGTTGATCTTTATTTCAACAAACTTTGTAAAGAAGATTACAAGAATTCTGGGAAAGTAAAACTATAGGAATCCAATCTAGAAGACGATTGTTTTATCCCTTAGACGATGTGAACTTTGAAGACGATAGCCTCTGAATTTGAAGGGGATAGCCTCGGAAGAATGCAGCAGCACTTGGACAAGAACGCCTGAACTCTCTGATATTTCTGAACTTTGTGTCTGATCCCGTGGAATGAAGACTTGAAACTCTATTTATAGAGTTCTCGAAATAACTAACTTTTAGTTATTCTGAATGGCGCAAGTTGGATTGTACATGCACTGGATTGCGCAGCTTTAGACTGCGCAGGCAGTTATCTGATCGTGGGCCAACTGTCTTGGACACATGGCATCATTTGATTGAAATGCGCATGATCGTGTACAGATAATTGCCACGTTGTGAGCAATTGATGGCATAAATGCCACGTGTACATTTGTCAGTTATCATGATGAAGTGCGCCACATGAATTGCGCTGACTTTGGATTGCGCTAGAATGGATAGCGCTGGCATGGACTGCGCTGCAGACAGAGTGCGCTGCATGTACAGCTGTCCTCGAGCGCTGTACGGCGCAATAAACGAACAGTCTCCTCGTTCTTTGTGCTGTCAGTTGTCAGAAGATTTGATTGTGTCAGGTAATGATGATATGGCCACGTCAGCTTGCGTACTTGAGAGTGTGCGCGGTCCAGTCTGCGCAATTTAGATGATGCGCAATCTGACTTCTGCGCAATTTATTTGGAAGATGTATTTCTTGATTTTCATGACTTTGTTGAAGGGTGCAACTTGATTTTTTTAGGACCTACAAGACCCCCTTCAAAGTTTTTGAAAGTTGAATTTATTCAAAATTTCGAAATACTTTGAATTTTGAATTATCAATCAAGTTGCGCACGTGATGATGCTGTCTGCGCAATCGGAGGGATTACCTCTATTTATTCGGCAAAATCTAAGGCGGCCGTTGCTCTGTGAAAGACTATAAAGAGTTTCCTTCGTCCTTCATATTATTCTTTACTTGTTTTCATTGTGCTTGAGAGAGAGAAATCCCCGAGCCTACTCCGACTTCATCCTTTCTTCCTCGTCGACTTCATGGCTCCCAAGCGTTCTTCTGCCGCCGACAAGGGCAAGGCCCCCGTCGAGTCTTCGGCTCGAGTTGCGCCACCCCCTTCCCGACACGAAGCTGCGCACCCTACTTTGCGAGGTAGACGACCCGATCGAAAATCCTTTTTAGGGTTTTTCGACTTTATTGAATCTTAAAATCCATCTTTTTTTAGAGATGTGATCATACTGCACCACCCTGTTTGGGGTTTTGGTTACACGAACCCATTATTCTTCATTTTTATGAAGAATATCTTCTCGCGCAATCGGATGAATTGTGCTGGCAAAAATCAGCGCAATCGGCTGATTTGTGCAAGATTGTCAGCACAATCTGATGCTTGCACAATCTGACGTTTGCGCTATCTGATATTTTACGCAATCTGATGTTTGCGCAATCTGATGTTTGTGTAATCTGATGACAGAATCTCTGACTTGACTTGTACTAAATTGTGATTTTTCTGTTTGATGCAGTTGATACCAGAGAGGACCCAAATTATGAAATCTTCACAGGAACTTTAGCTGAGCCAGAATACAAAGAGGACTTATCCCATGTACTCTTCCTACAGTATGCCCTTCCATCATCTCGCCAAGCTATCCTGATAACTCAGGATAATAAAACTTTGCTAAGTCTGATAAATGGACAGCCTTTGCAATCTGCTGACGCTGTCACCCACAAGAAGCCTATGTTCCTCTTCGACGACGCTATTGATAAAAGTTCTCAACCAAGACCCCGAGTTGAGTCGAGAACTTTCCAAAGGAAGGAGAAATTGATCAAGTTACCAGATATAGCTAGATGCCTTCCTCTAGCAAGATATGCTCATGCAAGCCATCCTAGAAGGATGGATTGGGACATTACTCCCCTTCAACATGCACAGACAGGAAAAATCTGTGTCAAGAAAGGTCCGAACAATAGGGACATGTTCTATAGTTCTTCCGAACGACACAGCACTTTACTAAGAGGGTTGAAGCCAGGTTGTATTCCCCCTGAGAACTCGTCTTTGTTGCTGCCGGTAAGGACACCGATTTTTGCCAACGAGTATGCCAAAGCGGAGGGTAGATATCCGGATCAAGACATCCGGCTGACCGGTTGGTAAACCCCAAAAATAGGAGATGGAACAGTATAGCCAACTGGGCATTGGCTCAATTTGAAGATCAGCTTAAAGAGATCGATCTTTATAATACGGTATATGCTACCGTATATGGCTTCCACCCAAATCCTCATCTGTTTCTAGCCCTGGCAGAGAGGTATAACTACAGGACAGGGACGTTCATGACGCCCTGCGGGGAAATGGGATTGGCTCTGCATGAGATGAAGTATATCTCATGCCTACCAACAGGAGACTCTCCTTATGAAGAGTATGTTCCCACCAACGACGAGTTAGAGAGACTGCGTCGGGAAAATCCAGAAATGGTAGCAGTTTTTGATGAACTACTATGCCATTATAATATATGCTCCCTGTATTACCAGAGCGGCTCTTCCAGCACATGTTATTCCTCCAAATGGCTACCTTATCTTTTTCTTAACCATATCATTGAGAAAAAGACTAAAGAACATGACTCCTGTAACCCATCTTTCTTTCAACCTCTCAGCAACAGTAAGGTGATAATACTGATGGAAGAGAATAAGAGGATGGATATCGAAGTTACTGATGAATACCAATATCCTTCGCTCAAGCCCGAGGATTTTGTTGAAAGCTTTATAAGAATGGGCTACAGGTCCATGTCTAAAGAAGCTCAACTGGCAGGATTTTTGACCTACTGGCTCCGCCGATTTGTTGTACCTGGGGCAAGCGTCGTGGACCGTTTCCACCGCGGCGTTCTCTTCGCTGCCGTCCGGTTAGTCTTCGGCTACCGGATGGATTTGTTATCAGCGATGACCTGTAGAATAAATGCAGGTCTTCGTCTGTATGTCGACGTAATGATCAAGTAGAAGGGTGAGAAAGGGAACTTCCCAAGACTGGAGTTGCCCTACACCTATCTGTTCGGGTGGTTGCTTCTGCATCATCCATCTCTGATGAACCCCGACATAGGGGCAGTTAGCGGCAGCTTTCTGCGTAGATTCTCCCGAAGCAAGTGGGTGTACGTCAGTCTGAAGGATTGTAGACGTGCCCTCAACCTTGGCAAGGGATGGAACTTTTACAGCTTTGCTCCTCCGGCTGGTTACGAGTTCATGGCGACAAATATGGTTGATCTGGGGAGGCAGCCACTGGGCCGAGCAGCTTTCGACTGGCTGAAGACGATTAGACCGTCACATCTAGTATACAGATTTGAAGAGGAATGCTTCCTTGAACCATATCTGCCGAGCCGCTTCGCTCGTCAATTTGGTTATGACAAATTCCATGTGGACAATGCCATAACTTGCCTGCAAGGAACGGGGTACCTAATTGATGGTGCGAGAGCATGGGCCTACTATAATGCTCGAGACACTAGGACGGTGTTCTCGATGCCAAATAAGAACGATAATAGCCCAAGAATGTTGTACACATATTCATTGTTCTACACAGCTGCCAATACATTTGCTGAGAACTTTAGTCTGGTGGATAGTTTTGCAACAGCAACACGTCTGAAGAAGGGAGCCACTGCTACATTAGCTCCAGCCAATGACGAACAGCACGAACCGATAGACGATCCACTAGAAGCTTCCAGAGAAGTAAATTTCCCAGAGGAAATCAATCAACCACTAAGAATTTCTCTGAAAGTGTTTAAGTCTCCGGCCAAGGAGAAGAAGAGAAGGAGAGAAGAACCTTCTTCTCCAGTCGCGAAGAAGAAGTTGATCTTGGAACCATCATTAGAGAAGGTCACTACTAGATCACAATCCCGACAATTGGCTGAATCAACCCGAGAAGAAGCGGCTACGCCGACCTCTATTCAGAAACAGGTCGAGGTAGTAAATGTAGAGAGTCCTGAGAGGCCTCTGCATAGAAAGAAATTATCCCACAGACGAAGAAAAAGAATAGTCTCTCCTCAAGGCAAATCTTGTCTTCTGTAGTGGTGAATGCTGCAGCGGGGATTACTATGTCATCTCCTACTCCCGCCTCTGAGCTTAGTCCAGAGCAGAGAGAGGACATTGAACAAAGAGAGGAGGCGGCAGAGCCCAGAGAAGAAATTGAGCATAGAGAAGAGACTGCAGAGCCCAGAGAAGATGAAGCTGTACGATCACCTTCACCAATGGCAGTAACGAATCATCTTCCTGTTACACCGGGAGCAGCCCGTGGGGAGGAAGATCGTTTAATGATCGAAGCATTAAATGATTGTGACTTCGGTTATCAAGAAGATGCTGATCATGCTACTGCAAATGCTAGTGAAGAAGCTCCTGAGGATAGTGCAGGCGAGGAAAGCACATCATCGGAGGCTGTTGATGAGACACAAAATCCGGAAGAGGACATTGAGGTCCATGTAGGAGCGTAAAAAGTGCTTCAAAGCAAGAGTCATCTCACTCACAAATCATTGGTTTTCTACACCAAGCAAGAGCGGATAATCTTTTTTACGCCTAAGCAGGCTGATCATTTTACGCCTGGGTCCACACCGATGGTTTTACGCCAAGGACAGAGCAGCCTCTTTTACGCTGGACAAAGCTGTCAAATCTTTCATTTAATGCAAACTCTGACATGAAGATATTAATGATGGCATTTACCATAGAATTCAATGGGATTTGTCTTATACAAAGACCATTGTTGTCGTTTACGGGGGATCGAGCTACTTTACGCTCACTATATGGTTTCTTTTACGCATGGAGTTCTACATGAGTTCTTACGCTCATAAAACAATGTGTGCGTAAAGTCTATTTGAGCCATTTTACGCTCAAGGTTATTCAATAACCACTTTACGCTGGAAACCTATGACAGAGCTATTTTACGCTCATCTTACTGCTTTATGCCCAAAGAATGTTGGAGCTATTTTTACGCCCTATTCTTTCTGGCCAGTATGGAACGTGGTTTGCCTACATGGCCATCATGCCATATATTTCGAAGAACGGGTGTACATGCATCCTATTCTCGCTGAAATGATGGGACGTGTGTCAACGTATACAAAGGATGACTCTGATCATGGGTGGCAGTTGTTAGCGTAAAGACAGATTTTGGTATCTTTTTACGCATAGAAGCCCCAGTCTATAAATAGACTCATTTTTCTCAAGGACAGGGGGAGAGAACAGGAGAGACACTACCAAAATAAGTGGATTTAGCGACGCCCAAAAACGTCGGAAAAACAACAAAATCCGTCGCTAATATGTATCACCGACGTATTTACCGACGTTTAGGTTTTGTCGCCGTTTCCTTAGTCGCTGATTACAAAAACGTCGCTGAACGTCGCAATTACCGACATTCAGCGACGTAACAGTACGTCGGTGAGTTATCGACGTTTATCGTCGTTCCGTCGGTATATTAGCGACGTATATGTAGTCGCTACACGTCGGTAAAGACCTGGAATATTTACCGACGTCTACCGTCGTTTCGTCGGTAATATAGCGACGAGAATTTTGTCGCTAGACGTCGTAAAGGTCCTGTACATTTTTGCAGCTAGTGTCGGTAAACGTCGGTAAATACGTCGGAGAGCTGTACTTTTTTGCAGTTAGTCGTCGGTAAATGTCGGTAAAACGTCGGAAAAATATATTATTTGCAGCTTGTCGTCGATAAACGTCGGAACACGACGTCGCTAAACGTCAGTAAGCGTCACTAAACGTCGCTAAAGTTGTAAAAAAATAAAAAAAAATAAAACACAGATTCTTTATTACCACTCACAATTCTATAAAACACATATAGGTACACATTCAAATCCCCACTCACAATTCCAAATCACAGCGCATTCAAACCCCCACTCACAATTCCAAATCACAGATAGCTTTAATCTAAGTTAATTAACATCCAATCCAAACACAATTAACATTTATCGACGAAGGAATTAACATCCAATCCAAACAAGTCACAAGTCAATTCGATACAAACACAACTAACATCCAATACAAACATCCAATCATAAGTCACAAACATAAGATGATACAAACACAAACAAAAGTCCTAACTAGGACTACTAGTGATCTGGTGCAGGAGGGGCACCGCCGCGACGAAGGCGTAAAAACTCCTCATACTCCGCAAGTGAAATCGATACAGATGGAGCGCCAGGCTGTGACGTCGGTGGAGTCGGTGTCGAAGAAGAAGGCGGTGGAGGCGGCGGAGTCGACGACGATGAAGGCGCATCCAGAGTACCAGCATGCTCCAACGCTGTAAGTCGCTGGTTGTATGAATCCATGATAGATAACATTCTACCACTGCTCTGGACCATCGAATCCTGCGCCAATCTCACCGTCTCGGCCATGGTCACCTGTCCTGTCTGCAACTCCGTCACCGTGCGCTCTAACCCTCCAACGGCGCGCTCTGTCCTCTCAGTCGTCTCCCTGAGGTCTATAATGCCGCGGTCGAGCGCATCCAATCGTGCTAGCAGCGCAGGATCGTCCGTAGGATGCTGAGACTGCTGCTCGATCCGTCGTAGCAGGTCGTCACGGAGAGACTCCATCATCTGGTGGACTCGGGCAGACTCCTGGGACGGCTGTGGACCATGCACACTAGCAGGAGATGTCCTAGAGGACTGGGTCGCAACTAGGGCGCCATAGGATCCCGTACCGTAGTACGTACCCCTACGGAGGCCACCAGCGGCGGTCATCCACAGCTCGTCCGCCGACGGAGCTTGAGTGGGCTGCGAGGAAGTACCGGCCTCTCCTGCATCAGGTGCACTAGCAGCCGCCCGTTCCCGCAGCCTCGTATACTCGGCCTAGAAAGTATGGATAGTACTCTATGATTTCTAATTTCTAATTAATGTACTTATTTTTACTAACTTCATGAATATTTATTTGCATCATATTACTAAGTTATATTAAAATGGACACGAAGTATTACATTAAGATAACGTATTGTAATACTTACATAGGTCTGTTCGGCCCTCTCGTCAATAAGGACTCCGCCCTTCCGATGGGTGGCCAGGAAGACGGTCACCATGTCGGCGTTACCGACCTTCCTTACCTGTAATTAAATATATTATCTTAGTAATAATTTATCGGATTTGCATTAAAATAATATTTCTAAAAGAGAAAGACATACCAGACGACGGAAATGTTCCGTCATCGGAATCGACCCACCGCACCACTTCGAGGCATGTTGCCTAGCCGCCTTAGCCTTCTCCGACTTCTCCTTGTACCTTGGCTCGTTGAATCGAGCCTTCATCTCATTCCACTGATCAGGGGTGATCCAACCTTTGATCGGCTTTCCGGCACGATCACGTTCCTTCTGATCATTAATAGAGTCGCGGATCAGCTTAGCAGCGACGGAAGGAAACATCCCCTCGACCTGCTCGGCCCGGTGCGGCGGATAGTAAAACATATCCTAGAACAGTACGAAACCAAATATTTCTCAGTTATATATAATATGCATAAATTAAATGATTCATGTTAAAAACAAATCTATTTTAACCTTGAAGCGCGTAAACCAGAAGTTCTTCCTTTCGTCTGGAGCATCAGAGTAGTTAATCCAGGGACCACCATAATTATGCCTCAGCATATCGCCTAGGCGTCTCTGTACCCCTGGAGGACGATATATATACATACATATTATATTCATGAAAAAAGTTAATTTATGATAAAAACAGAAGAAAAAAAAATCATAAACCAAAATACCTACTTTGTACCGTCGGCCTAGATCTCCGTCCTTCCCTCCTCCGGAGGTGCGCACGCATCATCTTCATGATGCTGGTCGGCGTCGGCGCATCCTCCTCGGCCATCTGCTCATCCGTCTCCATCGTCGTATCAACATCAGGAACGCTAGACGGGGGAGCCCTCTCAACAGGTCTGGAACTACTCGTCCCAGGAGATATGCCACGTGATGTCGTCCCAACCGGCCCAGCTACTGTCCGATATGGAGGAGTAATCGGCGACGAGGATCCAGAGCCGGTACCAATAGGAGGTACCGAAGGCAAACTCCGTCCCCTAGCAGTACCTGTAGGAAGTACCGGAGGATCCCGACCTCCTCGTGGCCCTCGCAAATGTCCGCGACGACCTGCCATACCTGATAACAGCATATGATAGTACAAGATATAATAGAGACTAGAAATATGACAGTACAACAAATAATAGAGACTAGAAATATGACAGTACAACAAATATTAGAGACTAGAAATATGACAGTACAACAAATAATAGAGAATAGAAATATGACAGTACAACAAAGATAATAACCAAGGTAACATATGATGATACATTCTACAATAAACATCTAAGTCCAGATAATATATTCTAGAAGAAACATCTAAGTCCAGATAAGTATATCTCTCTCAATCATCTTCAGAATAATCATCTTGTTCGTCTTCCTCGACCTCATCTTCCTCTTCCTCCTCATCTTCACTTTCGTCTTCACCTTCGTCGGCTTCGTCTTCCTCTTCGGATAATTCTACATCTTCTACATTATGTGTCGTGTAATGCGTAACTTCCGTGGAGTCCACATCGATAATATTGGTTACAGGAGGTAGCTCGTCCTCCTGGTAAGCTTTTTCATCAACATCAAAAGTATCTCTAGCTTTAGTCTTGCATACTGCCCACCAGTCAGACTTCGTTGCTCCCCGTCTCGGATAAGCTGTGAAATACAGGAGCTGAGCCTGAGTTGCTAGGACAAACGGTTCGTAGCCTTGATATCTACGCTTGTAGTTTATATCCACAAGACCATGCTTGTCAATTTTCCAGCCTTGATTTTCAATCGGATCGAACCATTCACACTTGAACAACACGATCTTTGCAGGTTCTCTGCCATAATTATATGACAACTCCACAATCTCTCGCAAGATGCCAAAGAAATCATTTCCTGGATCGACGTCTTTGTAGTTCGAAGACTTGATACACAAATAACTGTTCTTCGTGGAATCAAGATCCAGGAAGCTGTCTCTGATCGGAGCATTTGTCGACTTGAACCGAAAGCCATTGACACAATAACTTGGCCATGTTTTAACAAAAGTAATTGGTCCCTTGGCAAGAGTTCTAATTAATTCAATCTCGGGTGAAATTAGACGATCGACCTGAATATCAAAGAAGAGATAATAAGTTATTTATTGCGCAGTTGCATTAGAAGAGGCCAGTAAATATTACCGAACTGCTTACATATTCGCTCAACCAAAAAGGAAAATGACGTCTCATTTCTTGTTCTAATGCTTCGTCTGTTAGGTAGGGTCTAACCAGCCTCAACTCATCATTATATGTGCTGGAAAACAACGAAGCATTATAACGATTAGTACAATAATATTAGCTTATACTATTACATTGAGATGACGTAAACTCATCATTCCTTACTTACCCCTCTAGCTTCTCCACTTCATCCTCGTCGCAATTGAGTAATACATACAACTGAGCAGCCCTTAGCTCTTCGTCATTCAAATATCTCTTCTTCATTTTCCCCGAAGGCTTTCCGGACGCATTGAATACTTTCAGTATTCCATCATTAAATTCTTGATATCCGTCGTCGTTTCTCGGAGCCCTCGTTCTATTCGTAGCAACATGAGGTTTGAAATAGGAGGAGCAGAAATTTGTAATCTCCTCGAGAATATAGGCTTCACAAATAGAACCCTCGACCCGAGCCTTATTTTTTACCTTTCTTTTTAGGTGATTCAAATGTCGCTCGAACGGGTACATCCATCGATATTCGACGGGTCCACCAACACGTGCCTCGTAGGAAAGATGAATCGGCAAATGCTCCATAGAGTCGAAGAATCCAGGAGGAAACACCCTCTCTAGCTTGCACAGTGTTACCGCAATGTCCTTCTCTTGCTTTTCTAGACGATCAACGAGCAATTTCTTAGAACAAAGGTCCCTGAAGAATATGCTAAGCTCCGTCAATGGATCCCAAACTGCCTGCGGTAAGAATTCCCAAAATGCAATCGGAATTAACCGCTCCATGAATACGTGACAATCATGGCTCTTCATACCTGTCAGTTTGTTCTCCTTGAGGTCGACGCATCTTCTCAAGTTTGAAACATACCCATCTGGAAATTTCAGACCTTGAATCCACCTACAAAGCCTCACTTTATCCTCCTTCTCCAGTGAGAAAATTGCCTTAGGCTGCTTCAACTTTCCATTCCCGTCCTCTATCAAATGCAATGCAGGACGTCTACATATTTCTTTCAAGTCCAATCTAGCCTTAGGATTGTCTTTCGTCTTCCCCTTTACGTCCATTACAGTATTAATTATGTTGTCAAACACATTCTTCTCAATATGCATGACATCAAGGTTATGTCTAATCAGATTGGTGCTCCAGTATGGCAGATCCCAGAATATACTCCTCTTCGTCCAGTTATGAGTACGACCAAATCCGTCACACTTGTAGCCCGTAGCAGGCTGCTCAATAGCACTTGGTAAATCTCTAACCTCCTCCCATATCGTGGCTCCGCACCACCTTGTCGGTGGATCACCCTTCTCCACAACGCCAGCACGAAAAGCATTCTTGTTCCTCCGGTACGGATGATCCTTCGGCAGGAATTGTCGATGACAATCGAAGAAGCACGGTTTGCCTCCGTGTTTCAAACGGAAAGCCTTAGTGTCGTCCATGCAACACGGACATGAAAGACGACCATGCGTGCTCCATCCAGATAACATTCCATAGGCCGAAAAGTCGTTGATGGTCCACATAAGTGCTGCCCGCATCTGGAAATTTTGTTTTCTAGATACATCGTACGTGTTGGAACCTACTTCCCACAGCTGATTCAACTCATCAATCAATGGCTGTAAATAAACATCGATGTTCCTTTTCGGATTGTTCGGACCTGGGATAATAACGGTGAGGAACATATATGGAGTCTTCATGCACATCCAAGGCGGTAGATTATACGGGGTGACGATCACAGGCCAACACGAATACTGGGATCCCGAAAGTCTGAATGGGGTAAAACCGTCAGAGCAGAGACCCAATCTAACATTACGCGGATCAGAAGCAAAATCTGGATACTCTCGATCAAAGTGCTTCCATGCTTCTCCATCAGATGGGTGATCCAACACTCCTTCGGTATGTTCCCGCTTATGCCAACTCATGTTTTCTGCAGTTTCCTTCACCATAAACAACCGCTGCAAACGCGACGTCAACGGCAAGTAGTGCATCGAAGAGGTAGGCTTCCTGGCACCGACAGACTTTCCTCTACCACAGGCCTTGTAGCGATCGACACCACAAAATCTGCAGGCATCTTCATCCTTGTCGTCTTTGTAGTACAACATGCACCCGTTGCGACAGGCATCGATTTTTTCATATCCCATTCAGAGCGATCTAACCATCCTCTTAGACCGGTAGAAGTCTTTAGGCAACTTCGCACCCTCAGGCAATATTTCTATAAGCAACTCCATAATACGGTTGTAGCAATCTTGCGACATGTTAAAATCGGACTTGATGCTCAACAATCTTGTAACCACCTCCAACGGTGAATGATCCTCACAACCAGGATATAATGGAGTCCTTGCATTCTCCAGCAACTCCATGAACTGTGCAGCATCGGGGTTCGGTGCCTCCTCAGGTGCATCATGATCATCCGGATCGAAACTAGGCCCGGCCGCGTCAAAAACCATGTTCACCAACCCATCGTCGTAAGGAGCGTTGTTGTGGACATCCACATAAGGCTCGTACTCCGATGCTAAAGACACAAGTTCTCCGTGCTCGCTCCACTGATAGTAATTCGGCGTGAAACCCTTCGAGTACAAATGATACGTGACATCCACTTCTGGATGATATTTCAAGTTGCGACATCTCACACACGGACACTTAATTTTGGTACCGTCCATGTACTGAGGGAACGCCTTGGCAAACTGCAGGAACTGGTGTACACCCTCTATGAATTCATCCCGCACATCGCACATGTCATCAGGATGACGGTTGTACATCCAAGTACGATTTCGCAGATAGTAATTCAGCTCCATAATTCTGTAAGATAGATACATCAAGGTAGTGAAAATCTGTATCGTAAGACAAACTAAACATAATTAGTATATAATCATGTAACTGGTGGATCCGCTAGCTAGTAAGCCGGATGTACTTAATATCAGAGAGTATCAGATTAGTATTAGTATATAGGTTAGGTAGACCGTATCAGAGAGTATCAGATTAGTATCAGAAGAAGGGAGGAGCAGATGGGTCCAGAGCCATGGTGGAGAAGGAGAAGTAACATGAGAGCAGTTTCCGCCGTAACATCTGCTGGCTCTGCTGGCAACTGAAGTCCAGATGCTACAAAGGACGATCCTTCGCTGAAATTAACTACAACACCCATCAGTTCAAGTTCATTCCTAGATGAGTATATTCCAATGCCATAGAGGAAGGTCAACAAACTGATGGCTTCTATGGCATTGGAATCTACTCATATAGGAATGAACTTGAACTGATGGGTGTTGTAGTCGATTTCAGCGAAGGATCGTCCTTTGTAGCATCTGGACTTCAGTTGCCAGCAGAGCCACAGGAGATGTTACGGCAGAAACTGCTCTCATGTTACTTCTCCTCCTCCACCATGGCTCTGGACCCATCTGCTCCTCCCTTCTTCCCTTCTTCTCATTCGACTATCTCGGCCTCCTATTCGGCCTACTATTCCGATACCGATACTTTGATCCTTGATCTTAACACAAACCTATATACTGATCGATACTAATCTGCTACGCCCGATACTAAGTATATACGGTCGATACTGATAGCGATAGTCCGATACCGATAGCGATAGTCCGATACCGATAGTTCGATCGATACCGATAGTTCGATACCGATAGCGATAGTCCGATACCGATAGCGATAGTTCGATACCGATAGCGATAGTCCGATACAGATACACATGGACCTACATATATATATCACTAGTAGCCATACTCCTCTACATACTACTCTACACTAGGATCTAGTAACCATATACTAAGTCAAAATCTAGGGTTTGACTGAATATGGGTTAACTTTCTGGTCAAACTAAGTCAAAATCTAGGTTTAATAGGGTGTGTGGGTGTTCACCATGTCAAAGTTCAGTTCATCTCTGGTGGACTCAAAAATGTACAGCAGGTGAGGAGAGTGTTAACCCCAGGTTTAGACATCTAACCCAAGTCAGTCTAATGAGATTCAATCTCAGATTTAACAAGTGTTTTCAGATTTACGAGAGGAAAAAGGTAAAAGAAGAAGAGTTCATACATTCATTTCCAAGTTTAACAGTTCATATAAATCTCAAGTTATATGCATGAAGGAAAGGAAAATCAAGTTCAGTCATGTATGCATTCTCAGGTTTCATGTTCAGTTAATCTCAGGTTAATGTTCAAAAACAATCTTAGTTATACATTACATCTCAAGTTCATCTCATTTCTCAGTTATTGCATATATTCATATCATGACAGTTTTGAACATGTAAGATATGAAATAAACTTAACATCTACATAACTGTGAACAATATCTAAACAAACTAAAATCCACAAATCAATCCCAGTATTAACATTACATCACAGTCTATATTTATCATTTAATTTCAATATTAATATAAAACTTACAGTTCAGTTGAGTAGCATAACCCATGTAATGCAAACCCAAATTGAACCCCAAAATACAAACCCATGCAATGCAAACCCAAGTTGAGTAGCATAACCCATGTAATCATATAACCACATCATTTAGTGAACCATACATTACATTAATTAACCAATTTATTATCCTATTAATCTCTAAAAATTCCCAGAACAATGTAGGTATCATAGTTATGTAGGGAAACCCCAAACCATCAGTCCCACATGCCCCATCCGAAACCCCAAACCTAGTTTACATCTTCTTTCCCAATTTTAAAGGACTACGCCATCTCCAATGGGGGTTTACATTGATCAGAATAATATGCAAAAAAGAAAAAAAAGTAATAAAAATGGCGTTAGGGTTAGGGTTTACCAAATTGACGAGGGGAAGAGGGGGTCGACGGTCTCCGGAGGACGGGGTCGGTGCTCGCGGCGGTCACGAAGGTCGGGGAGAGGAGAGGGGGTCGGTGCTCGCGGCGGCCACCGACGGTCGGCCGGGGAGCTGATGGGGGGGAAGGGGGAGGGTTGGGGAGAGGAGAGGGGTCGCCGAGGTCGGTGGGGGTCGCCGAGGGCGCGGTCGGACGGGGGTCGACGGGGTGGGGGAAGCCGGCTCGGGGTCGGGGGGGAAGGAAAATATTGGGGGGAAATAATGGGGGGAATGAAAACTCGAACCTGACCTATATTCACACTTTAGCGACGTCATATAAGAACGTCGGTACACGTCGCTAATATCATTGATATTAGCGATAAAGTAATAAATACGTCGAAAAACGTCGCTAATATCACTAATATTAGCGACGTTTACCGACTTATACGCGACGTGAGCTCTTTAAAACGCAAACGTAGTTTAAATACGTCGCAGAACGTCGCTGTCAGTCGCTAATAGTGACGTCTTGCGACGTTATAAAAAAACGTCGCTAAATTATTATTTTCCTGCGACGTTTTCTTAAAACGTCGCTAATTACGTCGGTAATATGACTTATTTTGGTAGTGAGAATACAGAGATCAGGACTTCGAGATTTTGATCCTCCAGAGCATTGTTCTTCAACTTTTCTTTCAGAACAGAGTGAAGCAAAGCAGGAAAGCATTCGGCCTCGCCATCAGTGCCCAAGTGCGTCGATACCTTTCTGGTGACTTAGTTCTTCCAAGTTGTTCTACTTCAAGCAGTGATCTTCATCATCATCATATGATCCAAGGAACAAAGTGATCATTTACGAATCAGACTTCCATAGCAATACTTTTCCAGAATCAAACTTGTACTTCTTGTACTTTTTCTCGTTTTATTTCCAAAATCCAACCTTTTGTTTGGCAATTTTGTTAAGTGAAACAAAATGGCGACTCTGCTGGGGATGACTTTCTCCTTCGACGAGGAAGTGATAGCTCAATATGATAATGTTTCAGTCGGTTCGACTAAGAAGACTCTGGTTGTACACTTCGACCAGACTGCCTATAAAGAAATGCTCCGAACTGGGGGTGGTTCTCACCACTCCAATGTTCAAAAGTCTCGTAAAGCACGAAAAGTTTGGATTCCCAAATCCAAAGTGATTTCTGGTCTCTCTGTTGCTTCTGATGACAAAGGAATTCTTCCCACTCCTGTCGTGGGGGTTCCCGTTCGTAACGAGGCAGTCCTTATTTCAGAGTTGCACTCAAAGTGTGATGATTTATCTTCCATTTGTAACGGAGAAGATAATCAGGTTTCACGCCCACTGCATAAGAATCAAGTTTTACGCTCAGTGGGTAAGAACCAAATTTTACGCTCAAGACATAAGAATGAGTCTCCCATTTGTAATGTGGCAGATTCTAATGTTTCTGAGTGTAAGAACCCGTCTCCCATCGGTGACGTGGTAGACTCACACAAATTATGCTCCTCGTGTAAAACAAAATCTTCCGTCTGTGATGTGGTAGATAATCAATTTTTACGTTTTACGCGTAAAGGTAAGTCTCCTGTCTGTGACAGTGTAGATAAAATTCACAACGATGTTTGCACATCTAATGTGAATATACCTAAACGCATACAGCGTAAAAGTAATATTGGTAAAACTTCTGTCCTATACCAACAACCTTCTTATACTACTTTACGCAAGGTACCAAACTTGCAAATTACACGCCATGAAAATGGGGTCCTTCGTGCTAAATCTCAAGATTTACGCACACAACTCCAAACGCGTAAAAATGTACAGTTTGGTTCTGCGAATGAAGCTAGTAATCTTCTTTATACACAGGGGACTAAACGTTTTTCTACCCCAAATATAATAAAGAAGAATATTCCCTCCACTCCTTCTGACTTACGTGAATTGCTATTGCAAAAGCGTAAGAATTCACAATCTCCAGCGATGCTCCCCCAAGAAAGACATCAATGTGGATATCTTCAGGTTGTGATCAATTATTGTTGTTCAGCTTCAAAATGATCAGTTTTTGATCGACTGGATTTCTCACTTCAACATCAAGCTGAAGACCAAGAAGATGAGTTGTCATATGCATCAGTCAACATGGCATCTCATACTAACAGAGGACGACGACCAAGACGGAACATGTCCCAAACTCCAGGAATAATTCAACAGACTTCTTGATTCCTTTGAAGGAGTATATCAGAATACTCGATCAAGAAGACAAAGACAATTGCAGATTTCTGATTCAGAAGCTGGGGGTACTCAATCTTTTGAGTCTGATACTGATAGTGTGGATTCATACTTCTATACTAATTCCTCTATATCTTCAAGAGAGGTTGAATCCTACGCTGTTGGAGATGAACCAGAGACGTCATCTGCTAATACAGAACAATGTCTCACTGCCGTGGAGCAATCATTGAAAGACATGCTCAACATGGTGCAAAGCATGCATCAGATAATTTTGAATCAGCAAACTGCTCAACCCACAGTAATAACTCCGATACCAGCGGCAGCACAAACTCAAGATAGTTAAGGGGCTGATATACCTTCGAACATTCAAGAACCTGCTGTTAATCAAAATTCTGTATCTCCAGATTCCATCATTCCAGAAGATGTACCACCTCCAGTGGGGGTTACGGTACATCCAACGACTATTCAATCAAATGTGCTTCCTCAAACCAGTGAAGCCATTCAAGCAGTGCGTGAACTCAAAGCACAGTTTGAGGTTTTGAGGCACAAAGATCAGCTCCAGAGGTTAGGGATTAAGCAACCCTATCCTCCTCATTGGAATGATGTACCCTTTCCACCGAAGTTCAAGCCACAATCCATGGTTTTATTCGATGGAAAAGAATCTCCCAGTCAATATATCAATTACTTTGATATTATGACTGTACACTTGCAGAAAAATGATGCTCTTCTCACTCGAGTGTTCATTGGGTGCTTGACGGGTTCGGCTTTTGATTGGTATCGTAGCTTACCCGATAACTCTATTTCGTCTTTTGACGAATTCAAGGCAATGTTTCTCTCCCGCTTCTATGAAGGAGGTATGGACATGAATATGTCCTCCTTAATAGAAATAAAACAAAGGGAGAAAGAAGATACTCGGACGTTCATTGAACGTTTCCGACAGGCTACTCTAAAGATGCCTCCTGGTATGCCAGATTCAGCGTTGATCGATACATGCAAGATAAATCTGCTACCATCTATTGCTGTCTTCACAGGTTCCCAATTCACAGATTGGGCTTCGTTTATCATAGCAGCAGTTTCTGCCGAGACCAATGGTAGGTTGGCTCGGAAACATGGAATGATTTTCGCTTCAGAAGATAAAGGAAAGAAAAGTAATCCTGGTAATAATCCTGGCAATCGTAACGTGAAAGGAAAAGATACTCTTATGGTCAATCTCTCCAAAAACAAAACGACGCCAAATAATCAGGAATCTTCCAGGCCAAAGGAAGAATACTCTTTTGACAAAAGTGATATCCCGGGGATATTTCAGTGTCTGGTGAAAAGTGGCAAACTTCAGATTCCAGAGCCAAAAAGGCCTAATAAGGTGAATCTGACTGACAATCCTAAATATTGTATCTATCATAGATACATTAATCATCCTACCAGTGCTTGCTATGTCTTGAAAAAGAAGATCCAAGACCTGATAAATGGTGGCGCTATTGCTTTAACCAATGATGACCATACAGTTACAACCAACATGGTCTCTCTTCAGTTTGGAGATTTTCCTCCACAGCAGGTCCCAGATGGAATTATCCCAATTCCAAAGGCGATGATGAAGATCGTGAACATCCCGCCTGCCAAAGAAGAAAATACAGGATTACTGCCACTCACATTAAAAATGGTAAAATTATGTGGGTACATCCTGACTTAGTGCCTGAATTGGAAAATGAAGGTAAAACTTCAAAATCCAAGAAGGGCAAAAAAGTCAAAACCTGCAACATGATTTCTCATGTTATTCCAGATTTTGATGACTTGGATCATCTATGGGATGGCCTTCCTTTAGAAGATAGACTGAAATGACTGAACATCTGTCCTCCAAGTCTAGCTCCTCCTACTAAGCTCAAGCTTACCCATCAGCAGTGGCTAGCCATGAATAGTGTCCCTTTATATCGGGCATAACAAGTCTTTGCTGCTTATAAAAAAGCTCCGACAGGGATTTTTCCTCATCCTCCTCTTCCCGTAACTACAGAGACATCTATTCTTCATCCTCCTGAGGTTACAGAAGGTCTTGCTTCTTCCTCTTCCGCTGTTGAAACACCTGTCAAAAGTCTGCTGTCTACTCACTTGTATAGTCAGCAATCTGTTCATCTCATGAAAAAGATGGGTTACGACTTTCAAAAGGCAGAAGGTTTGAATTATGATAAAGGAATACGTCTTCCTTTACAAATTCAAAATCAGAATTCCACTGCTGGATTGGGTTCTGAAATGCCTCATAACAACCCTCACAAGAAGAAGACTAAGGGAAGGAAGATTAAATCCTGTAATATGGTATTTCCTTCTCCTGAGTCTGAAGAAGAAACTTTTGCTGGTACAAGATCTGGAAAAGAGTACCATAAAGACTATGAGGAATCCTCCAAAGAAGCAGAAGATGTAGTGGAGACTCTACCAGTTCAACCTTCTCATGTTCCTGTTAAACCGTCTGTGGTTGAAAAGGGGAAACAGAAGGCAGTACGCTTTGATATCCCATTGAAGCCTGCTTCCAGTCAGGGGGTGGTGATGAAGCCTTACAAATTTGACATTCTAGCTCAGTTAGCCAATACTCTGGCTAGACTTTCTATATTTGAATTGCTTCGCCTTTCCAGAGAAAGCAGAGAGACTTTGAGCGAAGCTTTACTTCAAGCAGATTCATGCTTGGCACAACTCAAGACTCCTGATAATATACCAGTGTCATATCCGCAATATCATAGTGTGATGGAAGCAATTCCTAACATCACCTTTACACAAGATGATATGCTATTGAAACACAACAAGCATGATAGGCCTCTGTGCTACACTGGATATATCGGATCCACTGAAATTGACAGGATTTACATTGATCCTGGGTCTTCAATTAGTATAATTCTTCAGAGTATGCTAAGACCCCTGAGGATTCCTACTAGTGAGCTGACTTACACTAGTACTACGATAGTTGGTTTTAATTCTGGCAAGAGCAAACCACTGGAGAAGATTCGTCTGCAGATTCAGATAGGTGATCTTCGAACTATGGTAACTGTAACACCCTGTTTTCTGAAAATTAGGGATTATTAAAAAATTATTATTTTTATTATTAAATAATGGTGATTAGGGCATGATATGGTTTATAGTGTTTATTAGTGTGATTTAACCATCTTCTAAGTCATGCTAAGTCATGACTTATGACTTCGTGATTTTGGTTAGTATAACTTAGTGCAAACCCTAGTTTTCTCTAACCTAGAAGTTGCCATGACCATGAGAGCTTAGCCATAGGCTTAGAACATCAAATTATGGGTTTTTGACCAAAAGGGTATTTTGGTAATTTTTTAGACTTAATTTGTGATTATGTGATTTTTAATATTATTTAATTCTTGGTAGGTCTCATGATTAGTCACTAACCTATCCTACCCTAAACTAGAGGTTAGCCACTAACCTAGAAGCTTAGGGATGAGATTTGGTCATGGGGTTAAAGTAAGTTAAATATCTAATTTAACTTTATTGATATTTTGCTTGAAACATGCAAAATATCACAACCCCTTTACCAAAGGTCCATGACTTAACCTAGAAGGAAGCCAAGGACACCCCCCCCCCATGCTTGGCCGGCCAAGGGTACCCCCCTTGGCAGCCCACCCTTGATAAATACCCCTTGGTTTAATTCATGAACAAAATTACATGAATTTTATTCCACAAAATTCCCTTTTCCTTCAACCCTTGATAACTTGATCATTTTTGATCCAAATTGACTCTAGTCTCTTGCATTGGAACCCTACAACATCTAGGGTACTAAAGGAAGCAAGAAATCTAGAATTTGGGAGCTTGGGCATCATCGAGTTGGAGATCACACAACCCCCTTTTCATTGATTTCCTTGGAATTTCACCAATAGGTAAATTTCCACAAACTTAGTCAAATTCCTATTTTTCTTTCATAAATGCATTCATATAGGGATAACAATACTGTGGGTAAAGTTTGGTGGGATTTTGATGTGTTTTGGTGTCCGTATCGGACACGTATCGTAGGACTAAAATCCTTGTTTGGTGAAATGCCACAATGGATTCGATATGGTCGATTTGTGAAACAAATTATACAAACTAGAAGCCCTAGACTTGCTGATCACTAATCAACTGGACTGAGCACATTTTAGTGCTGTGTCCGTGTCCAAATTGGACACGAACCGAACGTACGAGCCTATCGTGCATGTCCTGCTACCCGACCCTTCGTGCGCACAGCACAGGCCACTAGGACACGAAATATTTGACACAGACAAGGGGGCAATGTCTGCAAACATGCCCCCAAAGTCTCGTGTCGCGTCGTGTCGTGTCGAGTGAGAAAACTCACTCGCACTGGACACGCGCTGTCAGCGCACGCGCGCGCGCACACAACTTTGAGTGTGTCGTGTCGCATGGACACGACACTAGAGCATCTCGTAGTGACACGGGCATGAAGCCCTATGCGTGGCGTATACGTGGACACGAGCACGTGGTGCTTCGTGTCCTGTGTCGCGTGTACGACGCGTGTAACCGCGTGCACGATACAGTCGTAACACGCGTGTATCAGTCGTGTTTTAACGACTGATACGGTGTTGTTCTGTGTCCATGCGTGTCTTGGACACGTGTCAGGCTGTAGGATTTGTAGCCCTATGTGTAGGCTACACGTATGTACGACCACGAGACGTGTCGTGTCTCGTGGTGTGTCCACGAGCTCGTAGAACGCGTGCACGACGCTGTACACGCGGGTTTTCGTATCAGTTTACCCGATTGATTGTTTTGCGTGATTGGACACGCGAAACGGTGTCGTGGTGTCGTGTCAGTAACTTGGGACACTAGAGTACCTATGGGGTGTCAGTTACCAACCCTTGGTTGAGAGTCTTAGCTCGATTCAGTATGTGTATTTCGATTTACCCCATATCGAGTGCAACAGTGCACAGTTCCCAGTTTTGAGTTTATTTCCAGTTTTTGGAAATCGAATTTCAATTCGATTTTGTGTATGTTAAATCTGGAAATCGAATTTCAATTCGATTTTGTGTATGTTAAATGTATTAGACTAGTGTATTTCAGTGTG
The DNA here is from genome assembly GCA_029216955.1 of Iris pallida. Taxonomy (NCBI): domain Eukaryota; kingdom Viridiplantae; phylum Streptophyta; class Magnoliopsida; order Asparagales; family Iridaceae; genus Iris; species Iris pallida. Next base: position 5,243,174 of record JANAVB010020598.1, on the reverse strand, counting down.
TAGATGTGAAGTATACATGTATTTGTGAGTGTGGGTCGATTTCGGGGAGATTTGGTTAGGTGTGTGTGTAGTTATATATGTATGTACATATGTATGTATATGTGTTATGTGTGTGTGTGTTGGGGGACTGGGTTGTTCCAGAAATCTGGGAACAAATTCCCCTTCCCTGTCCAGTGTTCACCCCCCCTCTCTCACTGTCCCACTCTTTCACAGCCTCTCTCTCTATGTCTCTCTCTATATATATGTAATATATATAAGTTATATATATAATATGTATATGTATATATATATATATATATATATATATATATATATATATATATATATATATATATATATATATTGTATTAGATTATACATGGTATTATGTATATATATATGTGAGTGTGGGTTGTATTATATAGAGTATTACATATTGGTATTTGGGTAGTAGATAGATAGTGTATGTCTATATATATAGATATATATATATATGTATGACTACTAGGTATAGGTTTATATAGAAACCTAAACACTAGCCTATGGCCAAGATTATTAGCCTATGGTTTGGGGCTAACCCTAATGGACTAAAACCCAACTTGTTGACCCTTGTTGACTAAGGGTTGACCAAAGTCAACCTTAGGTCAAAAGTGACCTAGTTAACCTAGAAATGACTAGGAATGACCTAAAACAACTAGTTTGACTAGTTTGACTAAAAACCCTAACTAGTTGACTAGTGTTGACCAAACTTTGACTAGTTTGACTTTAGAGTTGACCAAGAGTTGACTTTTGACCAGATTGACCTAGAATCATGTAGTATGCATAGTAGACTTCATTTTTACTATTTAGAACACATTGTGACTTGTATTGCTCTGATCAGGAGCCAGACACCTCTCCTCAGACTGCATATTCTCTACAGACATTCATACAGCATGCGAGTACATTCTCTGACCGTTTCATACTTGTTCAGGCTCTACTTCTCCCTCTAGATTACTTTACTTGTTGCTGTCACGTTGGTAACACGGATTGGTACTATATGGATCTTTACATGAGATGTTATCCCCCTCGGGAGCATCGGGTACTTCATGTTATGTGTGTTTCACTATCATCATGTACTCCTATGCTTCCATTATTCATGTGCACTCATGTGATCATGTACTCTCATGTTTACTGAGCCCTCATGTATACTATCATGTGCACCCTTTTATGGGCCCCATGTGATATCATGTACAATAACGTAACTTGTATAGATCCTTGTGTATTGATTGGGGTAACGGGGGAGTAGAAGTGGACATGTGAATAATTCCAAAGTAGTGTAATCATGTGCAAACTCAGTAGTGTAATCATGTATAAATTCTAGCCATTCACATGCGTATCTTGTGCTCTACATCACTAGTCACTTACAGTTCTCTATATACAGTAGATATTTTATTACAGCTATCTCTTTTACAGCGTATATTTCCTTTCAGCAGTTCATGTATCTTACTCTATTGCCTGTATCGTATTTCCTAACCTGCTATGCACTGCGTGAGATGTATTGTGCTCGTTCCCGTCCTGATTGGACCTGTTGAAAATATTATAGAGGATGAGGATGAGGCCCTGGTGACTACCTATTATGGAGCAGGACTAGATGATACTTATGTTGTGGACCCTCAGCAGGATCCACCTGCAGCTGAGGATGTTGTTCCAGTAGTCTAGACCAGTTTAGTCTAGGCTGTCTTTTCTATATTTACATTTTGTCTCACATTCTGAGTTGTATTTTGAGATGTGGAGATGTATAGACTCTTAGACTTATTGTATTATGAGTTGACATTCTGGATGTTATGTATCCTAGATACTTAGACTTATTTCATCTATGCTATGGTTCTCTTGAGTTACTATCTATCTTCTGTCTTTTATTCTTCTACCCTAGATGTGATTGAGATGTATATTGTTATGTCACCTCCATTCGGAGAGTATAAACTGTACAGGTATTTTTATATTGTTAGATGATTGACCTAGGACAGCGTTCTACCGCCGACACTGTAGCGTAGGCTGGACGTACCCACTTCTCGTGCCCTTACTCTAGGGTGCGGGTCGTGACACGTTTTAGTGGTGGCCCATGCAGGTCGAGTTTATGTAGTGGTATTCGAACTAGAGTATCACTACAGCCTGCGATAGGATTTAAGGAATAGGCTTAGAGAGAGTGGATACTCGATCACTGTTAGGATACCTTGAGAGATTCCTGGGATGACCCTTGAGAATCTCATTTTAAATTACGATTTAAACTCCTTTTCCCTTGATTGAATTTGATTTTGGAGGATTCACTATAGAACTTTGAATCCTGGTGTTAGTTGATGATTTTGAAATTTTTTTTTTAGTTGGTGATTTTAATTTCTTGTGTTAGATTAATATCCTTATTTTAGGGTGCTCAATCGCATTAGGAAAACTCTTAACTGGATTCCTGCCATCTAAATTCCTGTTGAAGGTTTGCTTCCTTGAATAACTGTCCACCCTTGAATTATCATTTTATATCTCAGTATTGATTCCTTGTTTGATCTGTCTCCAGGATGGGTATGGAGACAGGATCTCATCGTCTCGATCAGGGAGATACCACTGAGGGGTCTACCACTCCTCGTCCTGATCAGCAGGGCCCCGAGACTGCAGTTTCTGTTGTGCCAGCTCAGGCTAGGATATATGCAGCCTATGGGAGTGCACCTCTCCCTACTCTGAGACCTTCTTCTGTCGTCCCGAACGTTCTTCAGCAGCAGTCGTCATCAGGATCAGGGGACGTGGCACGGTTGTTCTCCTTCTTCCAACAAATAGTGGAAACTCAGCGGCAACAGTTGTTCAAGAGGGGACGGGACGCTCGTGGTACCAGCAGCAGTAGAGGCCAGGCCAAGAGGCCCCATGTGCAGTTTCAGCAGACGCAGACCCCAGTGGGAGTTCAGCAAGTGCAGCATCAGTATCGGGGTCAGGACCCGAAGACAATCAGTTGTCCCTATTGCAAGAAGTCGGGACATGGATGGGGCGAGTGCAGGAAGAGGTTGGGCCGGTGCCTAATATGTGGGGCAGCGGACCACCAGCTGAGGGAGTGTTCCCAGTACACAGGCAGAGTAGCACAGGGAGCAGCACCAGGAGCAGGAGCCAAGGCTCCGGTAGGACAGCAGCAGAGAGGACCGTTACAGCCACAGCAGCAGAGATTTATGCAGTTTCAGCAACAGGCTGGAAGAGGTCAGCAGGGACGTGCTTACGCCATGACAGTTGAGGATGCCCAGGCAGTTGGCAATGTGCTTGCAGGTTCTGTTCTTCTAAATTCCATTCCCACCTTACTTTATTATATCTATCTTAAAATCCAATTCTATCTGCTCCTACCTGTTCTTTATTAGTGATCAGTTTTGACCTGGTAGTTCTCTTGTTTTTGTCGATTGTTTGTTTGTTTCTTTATCTCTTACTTAGGAGTAGGAGTAGGAGTAGCTTTAGCTATTAATAAAATTCTTGACTAACTCTTTTGTCAAGAATTTTCCTCTTAAATAAATTAAATTATGTGTTATGCCTTTGACTTAGAGTTGATAGAGTAGCTCTGACCATAGAATGGTGACCCTTTTAGCCCTGTGATTATTGTTTCCTTATCTTTCTAGTCTATGCCCATGACCAGGACTATATATCTTCTTTCATCATTCCACCCTTACTTATATCTTATGCTACAAATTTATCCTTAGTTTTACAAGCTTATCCTTTTTTCGAGCTTGATCATGATATATTTTATTGGGTGCGCACCCACTAACATATTGTCTAATCAGAACCGGCGCATGATGGTCTGATCAACCTATTGCATTTTGGTTCGCTTTTTCATATATTAATCTACGTGGATGGAGACACAGTTAAACTTACCCTAGAACCTTATCCACAACAGCCTTGACAATTCTCATTGGAATTATTTTATCGCCTATGGATCTCGTATTCGTATCCAATTGAATTAAAATTTAATCATGACCTGGATCTTCATCATTGGATGCCCGTGCTCATACTTGATTTCATTGATTTCCCATCTTGCCCAATCTCGATTTATCCTAAAATTGATCAACTTAGATCGTGTCAAGACTAAAATCTATTGTGATTGTTTGTACCTAAATTTTTAATTTTCTTTTTATGGAAGGGTAACTTTAATGATTTCTCACTTGTTAATGACCTATTTTCATATAGGATGGTAGACGACCCTATAGCCTTGATGATTGTTGTTTCCTTATCTTCCCAATTAGGACACCTTAGATTGCTTGTACGTATTGATACCATAGGACAGTATTGATCTAGAATGACTAGTGCACCTAGATGAGACCACAGATTGTTCCATTTAACATGTCCCCCTGGTACCACTATTCATCATTATTTTGGTTCAATTTAGGCCATAGACCTTTCCCACTCTAAATTGTGATCACCGTAGACACGTTACCGTGACTTTTAAATTTGGAGCACAAGACTAGTTGTTTTCTCAAAACTGATTTCACGTACATGACCTAGACATGACATACTACACCCATGACCTTAGTGTCCCACCCAGGCATACCATTGTGTGCCTCATTTGCTTAGTACGATTTTCCTGACCCGAGGCTCCATCCTGATTTACCCCATGGAGTTACTTTTGGCTTCGATTTAAATTGAGGAACCAGACGATACCATTGGTTCGTGTCGCATGGAGGCATCATTCTCCAGGAGAGTCCACCTGGGAACGGGAGGATGAGATGCGCGAGCGATACCCTTATCTATTTGTACTTTGAGGTATGATTTCTATCCTTCTCTTTAGTTTCAGTTTCGTCTTTTAATTTCGAGGACGAAATTATTGTTAGGAGGGTAGACTTGTAACACCCTGTTTTCTGAAAATTAGGGATTATTAAAAAATTATTATTTTTATTATTAAATAATGGTGATTAGGGCATGATATGGTTTATAGTGTTTATTAGTGTGATTTAACCATCTTCTAAGTCATGCTAAGTCATGACTTATGACTTCGTGATTTTGGTTAGTATAACTTAGTGCAAACCCTAGTTTTCTCTAACCTAGAAGTTGCCATGACCATGAGAGCTTAGCCATAGGCTTAGAACATCAAATTATGGGTTTTTGACCAAAAGGGTATTTTGGTAATTTTCTAGACTTAATTTGTGATTATGTGATTTTTAATATTATTTAATTCTTGGTAGGTCTCATGATTAGTCACTAACCTATCCTACCCTAAACTAGAGGTTAGCCACTAACCTAGAAGCTTAGGGATGAGATTTGGTCATGGGGTTAAAGTAAGTTAAATATCTAATTTAACTTTATTGATATTTTGCTTGAAACATGCAAAATATCACAACCCCTTTACCAAAGGTCCATGACTTAACCTAGAAGGAAGCCAAGGACACCCCCCCCCCATGCTTGGCCGGCCAAGGGCACCCCCCTTGGCAGCCCACCCTTGATAAATACCCCTTGGTTTAATTCATGAACAAAATTACATGAATTTTATTCCACAAAATTCCCTTTTCCTTCAACCCTTGATAACTTGATCATTTTTGATCCAAATTGACTCTAGTCTCTTGCATTGGAACCCTACAACATCTGGGGTGCTAAGGGAAGCAAGAAATCTAGAATTTGGGAGCTTGGGCATCATCGAGTTGGAGATCACACAACCCCCTTTTCATTGATTTCCTTGGAATTTCACCAATAGGTAAATTTCCACAAACTTAGTCAAATTCCTGTTTTTCTTTCATAAATGCATTCATATAGGGATAAAAATACTGTGGGTAAAGTTTGGTAGGATTTTGATGTGTTTTGGTGTCCGTATCGGACACGTATCGTAGGGCTAAAATCCTTGTTTGGTGAAATGTCACAATGGATTCGATATGGTCGATTTGTGAAACAAATTATACAAACTCGAAGCCCTAGACTTGCTAATCACTAATCAACTGGACTGAGCACATTTTAGTGCTGTGTCCGTATCCAAATTGGACACGAACCGACCGCACGAGCCCATCATGCATGTCCTGCTACCCGACCCTTCGTGCGCACAGCACAGGCCACTAGGACACGAAATATTTGACACAGACAAGGGGGCAATGTCTGCGAACATGCCCCCAAAGTCTCGTGTCGTGTCGTGTCGTGTCGTGTCGAGTGAGAAAACTCACTCGCACTGGACACGCGCTGTCGGCGCACGCGCGCGCACGCACAACTTTGAGTGTGTCGTGTCGCATGGACACGACACTAGAGCATCTCGTAGTGACACGGGCATGAAGCCCTATGCGTGGCGTACACGTGGACACGAGCACGTGGTGCTTCGTGTCCTGTGTCGCGTGTACGACGCGTGTAACCGCGTGCACGATGCAGTCGTAACACGCGTGTATCAGTCGTGTTTTAACGACTGATACGGTGTTGTTCTGTGTCCACGCGTGTCTTGGACACGTGTCAGGCTGTGGGATGTGTAGCCCTATGTGTGGGCTACACGTATGCACGACCACGAGACGTGTCGTGTCTCGTGGTGTGTCCACGAGCTCGTGGAACGCGTGCACGACGCTGTGCACGCGAGTTTTCGTATCAGTTTACCCGATTGACTGTTTTGCGTGATTGGACACGCAAAACGGTGTCGTGGTGTCGTGTCAGTAACTTGGGACACTAGAGTACCTATGGGGTGTCAGTTACCAACCCTTGGTTGAGAGTCTTAGCTCGATTCAGTATGTGTATTTTGATTTACCCCATATCGAGTGCAACAGTGCACAGTTCCCAGTTTTGAGTTTATTTTTAGTTTTTAGAAATCGAATTTCAATTCGATTTTGTGTATGTTAAATGTATTAGACTAGTGTATTTCAGTGTGTAGATGTGAAGTATACATGTATTTGTGAGTGTGGGTCGATTTCGGGGAGATTTGGTTAGGTGTGTGTGTAGTTATATATGTATGTACATATGTATGTATATGTGTTATGTGTGTGTGTGTTGGGGGACTGGGTTGTTCCAGAAATCTGGGAACAAATTCCTCTTCCCTGTCCAGTGTTCACCCCCCCTCTCTCACTGTCCCACTCTTTCACAGCCTCTCTCTCTATGTCTCTCTCTATATATATGTAATATATATAAGTTATATATATAATATGTATATATATATATATATTGATATATATATATATATATATATATATATATATATATATATATATATATATATATATATATATATATATATTGTATTAGATTATACATGGTATTATGTATATATATATGTGAGTGTGGGTTGTATTATATAGAGTATTACATATTGGTATTTGGGTAGTAGATAGATAGTGTATGTCTATATATATAGATATATATATATATATATATATATATATATATGTATGACTACTAGGTATAGGTTTATATAGAAACCTAAACACTAGCCTATGGCCAAGATTATTAGCCTATGGTTTGGGGCTAACCCTAATGGACTAAAACCCAACTTGTTGACCCTTGTTGACTAAGGGTTGACCAAAGTCAACCTTAGGTCAAAAGTGACCTAGTTAACCTAGAAATGACTAGGAATGACCTAAAACAACTAGTTTGACTAGTTTGACTAAAAACCCTAACTAGTTGACTAGTGTTGACCTAACTTTGACTAGTTTGACTTTAGAGTTGACCAAGAGTTGACTTTTGACCAGATTGACCTAGAATCATGTAGTATGCATAGTAGACTTCATTTTTACTATTTAGAACACATTGTGACTTGTATTGCTCTTATCAGGAGCCAGACACCTCTCCTCAGACTGCATATTCTCTACAGACATTCATACAGCAGGCGAGTACATTCTCTGACCGTTTCATACTTGTTCAAGCTCTACTTCTCGCTATAGATTACTTTACTTGTTACTGTCACGTTGGTAATACGGATTGGTACTATATGGATCTTTACATGAGATGTTATCCCCCTCGAGAGCATCGGGTACTTCATGTTATGTGTGTTTCACTATCATCATGTACTCCTATGCTTCCATTATTCATGTGCACTCATGTGATCATGTACTCTCATGTTTACTGAGCCTTCATGTATACTATCATGTGCACCCTTTCATGGGCCCCATGTGATATCATGTACAATAACGTAACTTGTATAGATCCTTGTGTATTGATTGGGGTAACGGGGGAGTAGAAGTGGACATGTGAATAATTCCAAAGTAGTGTAATCATGTGCAAACTCAGTAGTGTAATCATGTATAAATTCTAGCCATTCACATGCCTATCTTGTGCTCTACATCACTAGTCACTTACAGTTCTCTATATACAGTAGATATTTCATTACAGCTATCTCTTTTACAGCGTATATTTCCTTTCAGCAGTTCATGTATCTTACTCTATTGCCTGTATCGTATTTTCTAACCTGTTATGCACTGCGTGAGATGTATTGTGCTCGTTCCCGTCCTGATTGGACCTGTTGAAAATATTACAGAGGATGAGGATGAGGCCCTGGTGACTACCTATTATGGAGCAGGACTAGATGATACTTATATTGTGGACCCTCAGCAGGATCCACCTGCAGCTGAGGATGTTGTTCCAGTAGTCTAGACCAGTTTAGTCTAGGCTGTCTTTTCTATATTTACATTTTGTCTCACATTCTGAGTTGTATTTTGAGATGTGGAGATGTATAGACTCTTAGACTTATTGTATTATGAGTTGACATTCTGGATGTTATGTATCCTAGACACTTAGACTTATTTCATCTATGCTATGGTTCTCTTGAGTTACTATCTATCTTCTGTCTTTCATTCTTCTACCCTAGATGTGATTGAGATGTATATTGTTATGTCACCTCCATTCGGAGAGTATAAACTGTACAGGTATTTTTATATTGTTAGATGATTGACCTAGGACAGCGTTCTACCGCCGACACTGTGGCGTAGGCTGGACGTACCCACTTCTCGTGCCCTTACTCTAGGGTGCGGGTCGTGACAGTAACTTTTTATGTTATCAACTCGGACGTATCCTACAATATTCTTCTTGGATGACCGTGGATTCATGAACATAATATTGTGCCTTCAACTCTTCACCAATGTTTCAAATATGTAGACTCCCAAGGAGTTATAAAAACTGAGTTTGCTGATATTAATCCGTTTAAGGGTGTTGAAGCCTACTTCTCTGATTCAAGGCTTTATAAACAAGAACATGTGAAAGACATATCAGACATGGCTGAAGATCAATCACCCTCTGAGAATCACTCTATTAATGAAGATCCGCCAGAGGAGCAACCTTTGAAGATCATAGAGGGACGAATCCAATCCCAACCTGTCAATGATCAACCTTTGATGATCAAGGTTAAAGGAAGAACTCAAACTTCATCTGAGGAATCAATAAATATTCCTGCTAAGAGCCAAGTTCAACCTTTTATGATTAAGGTCAAAGGACGTACTTTTTGCACGAATAATCCAGAACTACCGCTGATTGTCAATCTTTGCAAATCTACGCAGAAGACGGATGATAGTCCACTGTTGATAAATCCAAAGCGTAGCAATCAGACTGTAAATGATGTAAATATTGATCATTCTGTACTTTTTGATATCAATGAAGATTCCCTGTTCGAGTATATGGCTGTGAAGTTTATTGAAAGAATGACTTTATCTTCTGATGATCAAAGTCATCAATATAAAGACAATATAGAACCGGAAGAAACTTTATACATTGATTATAAGGAGAATTCTTTCCCTTCTTATACAGATGTTGGACCGTATGCTCAAAGGTTCCTAACATCTTCTCTTTATCTTCTACCTGTGGCTGCTTCATCACAAGCTTGCGTAACTTTTAGACGTCATGAAGAATCTTATTTCGTGGTTTCGTCTGATAAGAAAAACAAGCGCCAAATTATGTTTGGTCTGGCTAGAAATATCCCTGTTGCTCAGGTAGATGAGCTGAAGGATAAGGACAAAGGAAGAATTTAAATTGATAAATACAGCCAGCAATCTATCAAGATTATTCAGAACATGGGGTATGATTTAAAGACCATGCAAGGTCTCAATCAGGGCAAGGGCAGACGATTACCATTAGGTGGTGATCCGTTTTACCAAAAGACTTGCCATGGGTTGGGATATGATCCGTCCCACGTGTTTTATGACGATATACAAGAAGAATTCTCTTCCAGCTCTTCACAATCATCAGATTCAGAGGAACTTCAATGAATCTAGGCAAGTACTTTCAGTCAATATGGTTCAAACTGATGATAAATCCGAACCATTTGAAAATTTCCCTCGAGCCACCATTTGTTCATTTATTTCTTTCATATATATTTTCAACAACATTCGTCTTCTTAATCTCCAGCTACCAAAGTTTGGTCAAGCTGATTACTTGTCTCTTTGAAGAGAGATTTTTGGTCTTTTCAGTATATAAAGTTGGACTTATTATTTATCATGTTTTTATAACCTCTGGATAAATACTAAATCCTTCTTCTTTTCCTATCTATCATGTCCATTTTGACCTCTGCATAGATATTAGATCTACTTTTCTTTGGGTTCTTACATACTGTCATGTTCATATTACCTCTGACAGTATTATACACTCTAAATAGAAAATAAGATTATATTATCTATCATGTCCATATTACCTCTGGATAGATATAATGTTTGAGTTTAGAAAATTCGTCATGTTCATATAACCTCTGATGAGTATTTTCTACCCCATACAAAACAAGATTTCACTATAGACTTGTCACGTCCATATTACCTCTGATAAGTGCTTTCTATCTCCTACCTGTTGTTTGAAATTCAACGATAGGATCGCAAAACAAATCTTTCATTCATATCTGGTGGAAATACTACAGAATGGATAAGACAAAAAGATGACAAAAACACTCTCTTAAGGTGGAGTGGAAGCATCTTGGAGCAATTTTTTTAATTCTTCTAGCCATCTGCCACGAGAACTCATAACCTTATTGGTAGCCTCTGCACGTCGAGCTTCAGGAGTACAAATACGGGAAAGCTCAGCAAAGGTGATTATCAAGTTGTCCTTTGCTTCATCAAGAGTTCTGATGGTCGACTCAGCCCCAAAAGCCTTTTCTTCTGAAATTCAGCTTTGGGTGAGATGTAGATTTCGAGCATCGATCATCTTCTCCCTTTCAGCCTTCAAGCAAGCTAGCTCTACCTCAACTTCGCGGATTCTTTCATTCTTGCTTTGAATATCTATGTTCAAAGCGTCATAAGCCACTATGTGGCCATGCAGTGCAGGTTTTACGCCAGTCAAAAAGGCTTTCTCTTTAGCAACCTTCAGACTGTGTTCACGGAGGGCTACATTATATGTAGTCTCTCGAGCAAGATAATCAGCTGTTAAGGCATCATATTCTTCCTCAATGAGACATTCAACAATTTTACTAGACAGATTAAGATATTCTCTGATTGGCTGTTCAAGGTCTTCCACAATTTTCTCCAATGCGGCAGCTCTTTCAGTATCATTGAACAAAGTAACGTTCTTGATGGTCGAAGCCATTGCCGTCTTCAGAGTCTCATAATTGAGGCCCTTATTTAGGACCATTGTTATCAAAGTTGCCAGGCTTTTATAAAAGGTGTCAGTATAAATCTCAATGAGGAGATCCATTTCTGTGCTGGAACTTGGCGTGGCAACAATATCTAACAGATCCCTTTCTCGAAAATCAGGGACAGATGTTGACGGTGAAACAGTAGGATGAGTCAAAGTCGTTGGTGCTACCACCGTTATAGCCAATTGATCCCCAGAAGCTTCAGGGATTATATCACCAATCGGTGCAACAACAGATGGGGGCGGAGCCGATGACGTAACTATTGTTGTCTGGTTCCCAGGGACCTCAGTATCAACGTCTTCAATATTTGTCACTCCAACCGTTTCTGGAGTTCTGGCGGCGGTAATGTCGGTGGATGTGGTGACAACTACAGGAGTTGGTTCAGATTCTGACATTGGCTTGTCAGAAATTGGTACTGGATCAGTGACAACAGTAGAGGATGTTATTATTTCCTCAGTTTCTGTTGGAAGTTCAAGCATGCCTCCAACATCTCCTTCAATTGATTGCTCCACGGGATTTCCCAATGTTTCAGCTGTGGTAAAATTTTCTACAGCTAATTCTTTGTTCAAATCTGGATCACCTCCAGTAGTTCCATCATCACCTGCAGTGGGATCGACTCTAGTCTTCTCTTTGTGCTGATCCTTAACAAGAGAAGATAATTCAGATTGTGCTTGTTGTGCCTCAAGTGATGGAGGATGTTCTTTTTGAGGCTCCATCTCAGGCTTTTGCACTCCCCCTTCTTCAGCATCTGAGTTTCCTGAAGAAGAAGCTTCCCCTTCAGACTCCTCATTTTCTTCATAGATTTCTTCTTCTTGAGGAAGAAGAACTACAGGCTTTGGTGCAATTATGACATCTGCAAAATGAACAAAAATAAGTTAGTATACAAAATCATGATATATAATTCCGTATAGGTTTTGTATAATACTTGGAATATGTGCATTTTTTTCAAGATATGTATCATAATCACCATCCCAGTCATCATCCTCAAAGTTAAGAGCCGGTTCGTCTGATGGAATGCGATCTTGATCAGCAGTGGATACAGTAGTAGTACCCTCCGTAACTTGCGCCTTGGACAGCAAAGATAAATGAAGCGAGGTGCTAAGACGTCCAGGAGACAAAAGTGTTACAGCTCCTGATCCAACTGTCTGTAGAGGGGCTGAAGACCCTTCTCCAGGATAGACTGAGGAAGAACCGACGAGAGGATCTTCTTCAATATTCTCTTTTGGAGTGTGAACGCTTGGCTTGGAAGGTCCTTTTGTAGTAGACCTCTTCCTCTTTTCTGGAGTTTTTACTGGAGATGTGGCGACTGCACTCTGTTTTCTTTTTCGGCCTTTACCAATAATGATAGGTTCTGCAGCTGGTTCTCCAACTCCTGTCGGGATAACTACTAAAAATGGATCTGGGATGCCAGTATCGTCAGGGATGTCTGCTGGTACCCTGACCTGCTCCTCAATATCCCCTTCTTTAGGCCACCTCAGACTACCCTTCATATTGTAACCATGGGCAAATGAATGAATTGAAGCATAGAAGTGGGCATACGTATGGAGTATACGTAGTTCTGTAGTGCTAGTGGCAGTCGAAATTCTAAATTTAGCACCAGTCCGAGCAGCACCGAAATACCTCCAACCTCTAGCTCCGTCAAGTAATTTCCCATAGTAACGAAAATTAGTCAAAGGATTACCAACATGAAGTTGGTCGTATCCAAATTGGCGAGCAAACCTACTGGGTAAGTATGGTTCGAACGCACAATTATCTTCGTTTCTGTACATCACATGAGACGGTCTGATGCACTGAAGCCACCTAAAGACTAACTGTGGCAATACAACTCTTCCTTCAACTTCATCTTCAAACTGGACACCGAAGCAATCTGCTGGAACGTGCGGCCGAATACAAAAGAAGTTCCAACCGTATGAATAATTCAAAACTGCTCGGGTATCTGCCACAGTCGTAGCAATCCATGTAGCTTTGCTGAATTTTTGGAGAAAGACCTCCGCATCATCGCCTGGGCCCGGCGGTAATAATCTGCAGTTGTGATGCAACAACCAGCCCATCAGATAAGTGTAGGGCATCTCTACTCTAGGAAAAACATTTCGATGAGGAGCATTGTTAATTAACTCCTCACCGAAGGTTCTTAAACCTGTATTTATTCGACACACCATGGCCGACAGCAGGTTGATCCTGACTTTAAATACCAGACATACTGCTGGCCATAGCACACTGCGATGAATTCTGTCAACAGTACCAATACCCGGTACACCCATCTTCTCAACCATAAAGAAAGAAAGCCTGCCAGCAAAGCTCTCCGTGAGATTCTCTGACTACCATATCTGAGGAAGCTCAAGGATTCAGTTCCTGCAGGAAATTCCCCAGTCTTCGTAGACAGATATTTATTCGGGAATTTATAAGTAACCATCATATCCCGAACCTTGTTAGAAGGGATTGTCGAATCTATGTTGATTACTGGAGCTTTGTTTTCTTAAAACCTTTCTTTATCTTCCTTGGATATCTTATCCTTATGGAAGAAAAGATAAGTTGTCCACTTGTTGATATACGCCAAATGGGATGTACTTTCATGCATCGTGGTACAAATCAGGTAGTGGCACATCAGTTCTTCGTATGTCTCGATTAACTGAGGGTTAACTCCTCTGATTTCAGCAAGCTCCCTGTTGGAGGGAACGTATTCTTCATATGGGGCCTCCTCCATTGGCAGCTTCGAGATAAACTGCATCTCATGAAGGGCAAGACCCATTTTACCTTTCGGGGTGGCAAAAGTTCCAGTTGAACTCAAATATATCTCCATCAAGGCCAGAAATAAGTTTCCATTCGAAGGAATACCATAACTGGTGGAAGCTACTGCTTCGTACAAGCCAATATCTTTTAACTCTTCCTCAAAGTTCTTCATCATCCAAAGGTTTATCTGAATCCAACTCTGGTTGAATGGAGTCAACCATCCTGGCAGTCTGGGGTTGGTTTGGGGATATAATACAGCTTTCTTCATAAATTTATTGACAAACATCGGGGTTTGAACTGGCTGTATTAAACCCGAATCTTCGCTAGGATTAGAGCCTGGCATAAGGCCAAAGATAGAAGTAACACCTCCATTGGGAACACTAGCAAAGTATCCCATATCATTGGCACGCTCTCTCTTAAAGACAATTCTACCCGGGCGTCCATGACTACTGGGAGTCAAATTCCACAACATTTGTCGAGGATGAGTAGCATGGACGAATGCTGACAAAGGATAATCTCTGTCCATATCTGGAAGATACATAGTTCTATTTCCAAATTTAAAACCCAAGACTCTTTCTTTGGGTGTGTCTGGGATTTACAATCAATGGCATCTCCAAATAGAAAAGCTGGTTTTGCGAAGTGTTGTCCGTCTAGTGAACTCAACAATTCCCTATTTATCATGGATAGCAACAGTCTACCCTCTTGAGCTGCTATCAACTGTGCCCTCTCTGCCGGATACTCGGGGTTTGACTGAGGAAATTGGACATGAGATAAATCTTCCAAATAGTTCGAACCTACCATGCCAACTGATGATCCGAAAACTTCAGCGAGGGGATGAACTTGCAAATCCACTGGTGAAATAACAAAAGAGATCAAGTTAGTTCGAAGTTTTTAAAGTTGATAAAAAGCTTATGAAGTCTTTGTTCGGCAAAATCTCTCAAAAAGATGGATGAACTTTACGCTACCACATAGTAATATGAGCGTAATACAACTTTTTATGCTGGCATGTACGAACATGAGCGTAGTTAAGTTTTATGCTAGCACATTAAATGTGGGCATATTTTACGCTGTCACGTATAACATGGGCGTATTCTTGTTATCTTTTTACGCTAACACGAACAACGTGGGCGTACAATGTTACTTCAGCTTTACGCTCACACGTACAACGTGGGCGTAAAAAGCTGAAAGTTTATCTTCTTCTTCCTCGACGGATTTGTTTTCTCCCAACCAAAGATTAGGGTTTTTACCCATCATAGGCGGAGCCACGGCCGGGTTGGGATTTTGTTGTGGCAGCAATGACTGAGTAGGGGTTTTCACATGATCAGTCGAAGAATAATCAATGGCTGGTTTCTTCCCCTTGCTACCGGCGGCGGATGATTTCTTAGGAGCCATCAGGTCAGAGTTTCGAAGAAAGAAAAGGCAAAGAGATTCAAGAAGATGAGTAAAAGTGTTTTCTCTCTCTGAAAAAGACCTATTTATAAGAGAGAGATTCAAAACCGACTGTTGGATATCCCTGAAATTATGCCGACTGTTGGACATCCCCGCTTGTACGCGGATGGCTGTTGTGTATCCCAAATTTTACGCTGGCAAGTCAAATCTCAATTTTTACGCTTCTGTTCAAAGTGTTTCAAATTTTGAAGATATTTGAAAACTTTGAAGGGGGTCTTGTAGGAGCGTAAAAAGTGCTTCAAAGCAAGAGTCATCTCACTCACAAATCATTGGTTTTCTACACCAAGCAAGAGCGGATAATCTCTTTTACGCCTAAGCAGGCTGATCATTTTACGCCTGGGTCCACACCGATGGTTTTACGCCAAGGACAGAGCAGCCTCTTTTACGCTGGACAAAGCTGTCAAATCTCTCATTTAATGCAAACTCTGACATGAAGATATTAATGATGGCATTTACCACAGAATTCAATAGGATTTGTCTTATACAAAGACCATTGTTGTCGTTTACGGGAGATCGAGCTACTTTACGCTCACTATATGGTTTCTTTTACGCACGGAGTTCTACATGAGTTCTTACGCTCATAAAACAATGTGTGCGTAAAGTCTATTTGAGCCATTTTACGCTCAAGGTTATTCAATAACCACTTTACGTTGGAAACCTATGACAGAGCTATTTTACGCTCATCTTACTGCTTTACGCCCAGAGGATGTTGGAGCTATTTTTACGCCCTATTCTTTCTGGCCAGTATGGAACGTGGTTTGCCTACATGGCCTTCATGCCATATATTTTGAAGAACGTGTGTACATGCATCCTATTCTCGCTGAAATGATGGGACGTGTGTCAACGTATGCAAAGGATGACTCTGATCATGGGTGGCAGTTGTTAGCGTAAAGACAGATTTTGGTGCCTTTTTACGCACAGAAGCCCCAGTCTATAAATAGACTCATTTTTCTCAAGGACAGGGGGAGAGAACATGAGAGAATACAGAGATCAGGACTTCGAGATTTTGATCCTCCAGAGCATTGTTCTTCAACTTTTCTTTCAGAACAGAGTGAAGCAAAGCAGGAAAGCATTCGGCCTCGCCATCAGTGCCCAAGTACGTCGATACCTTTCTGGTGACTTAGTTCTTCCAAGTTGTTCTACTTCAAGCAGTGATCTTCATCATCATCATATGGTCCAAGGAACAAAGTGATCATTTACGAATCAGACTTCCATAGCAATACTTTCCCAGAATCAAACTTGTACTTCTTGTACTTTTTCTCATTTTATTTCCAAAATCCAACCTTTTGTTTAGCAATTTTGTTAAGTGAAACAGTCCAGACATCTCCCAGAGCTGTTGATGATACCCTGATTCCTGAAAAGGATGCTGAGGTGCCGGTATCTCCAGAGAAGATTGCAGATGAAGAAGTGGACCTGGAGGAAACTCCAGTTGTTGCTCCTGAAGGTATAAAATGAAATTAGCAATCTTCTTTTAATAGATAGGTTGATAGCTGACATCTTTATTCTTATCCATACAGAACCCGGATCTTCTCCAGCTCCTCCAGCGTGCACAGATATAGTGCTTGCAACGACGATAGCTAGTAGCAGTCGTCATTTGTCATGCGGCTCCGAAGCAGGAAGTAGTCAGGCAGTAATGTCTGAGGCTACTTCTGCTCAGCTGGAATCTGTCCCAACAGATGACAGGCCTGATACTGGACCAAGCTATGGTAAGAATGCTTTCACTTTTTGATCTTCTTTGATAGTAGCAAATGATAGTCAAAATAACAAAATTTTAATTTTGCAGAGGAACAACCGAGAGGAGCGACCAGCTCTACTCTAGCTCCTTTATTCAAAGAACCTTCTGTCCAAGTACAAGAAACTGAACGTCCCGCCGCTTCATCGTCAACAGGAGTAGCTGCTACTCCTGGTGCTTTGGCTACCAATCAGTTTGTCATAAAATTATTTACCAAGTTCTTCTTTGATTCATTGGGACCTTTAATAAATAGAGTGATGGAGAAAGAAGAGGCCGATTTCTCTACTGCTAGAGGTCCAACCTCTTACTTGGTAAATGCCATCCGTAATCAAGGAGACGAGGCTCAGGCTATTTTTCTTGAGCACATATTAGATGAGCTGGAAACCTCAATCAAGAGTTACAAAGAGCTGAGTAAAGGAGAGGTAGAGCTTTTAGTACAAGCCGAATTTGAACGAATGTCTCAAGAAGCTGCAGTTGAGAGAGTCAACTTCCAAACGCTGTTGGATGCTTTTACCATCAAATCGGCTGAATACAATTCTAAAGTAGAAACGGTGACATCTGTTGCTGAAAGAAAAGAAAGGAGAATTGCTGAATTGAAAGCGGAGATTGCCCGTCTTTAGGAAGAACTGGAAGATGAGGTCATCCAACATCAGACTGCAATTCAACAGCTTGATGTTCTCACTCAAGAAAGGGATGAATATGCTGCGGCTCATAATGCTGAAATCACTCGCCGAATGGTAACTCTGCCAACCTTCAATGAAACATCTGGGATGGAAGAAGCCAGGAAGAGAGTGATGGAATCTCGTGAAGAGCGTCTGCAAATTCTGAAGCAACAGATTGTCAATCTGATGACACCTCCAGCTTAGTATAAAGATATCTTGTATCTTCTTATTTTTGCAATATGAAGCTTTGTAATGTCTTGAATTTTGATCAATAAAAGACATTTTTGTGGCTCTATTATTTGTTGCATATCTTGTTTGGATATAAATAATAGCGATAGAAAAAATATTCAGAGGTACAGGACATGATATATTTCTGGATCTTGGAAAATAATCATATTCAATTATATCTGCTCAGAGGTAATATGGACGTGGCAAATATAATTTATTGAATATCATTATTTCAATAGACAACTTAATCAAAGGTGACAAGTTGCTGATAAGAATGAACTGGATGATGTGAGAACGAAATGAATCGTCGGGATGAATGTAATAAACGGACAGGCCGTCAAATGATGAATGGGTGAACCGTCAAGTGGATGTGTGAACGGATGAACCATCGAATGATGAACGGGCGAACCGTCGAGTGGATATATGAACGGACGAACCGTCGAATAATTGTGGATGGAATGAACGGGTAAACCGTCGAATAGATATGTGAACTGATGAACCGTCAAATGATCAACGGGCGAACCGTCAAGTGGATGTATGAACGGACGAACCGAACCGTCGAATGATGAACGAGCGAACCGTCGGATGAATGTGTCGCTTTATAGTCTTACGACGCTCTGTCTATAAATAGAATAGAAAATCAGATGAGATGGTCATTTTCATTTTTCAATATAAAGATGTCGTCTGGAGACGCATCCAAGAAGGCTGAGATCGCCTCGAAGGTGGAAGCGGGGACTGAAGAGCGTCCAGACAAGCCGGCTCAGCAGATGACGGTAGGTGAAGGTTTATTTGCCTCCAAGCCGCCAAAGGACATCTAGGACTTCCTTCTCGAACCAGGGAAGACTGAAGAAGAAGAAGCTATGAGAATGGCTGCTTGCAAGTTCCTGGTGGGTTCCAGCAAGAATGTTCTCGACTCTTTTGCTGATCATGTCTTTGACAAGGACGGCAGTGGTCCGCGTTCTAATTTCGAGAAGGATGATAGTGATCTTCCTTGATGTCATGTAATATGATAATAAAATCAAACTTTATTTATGAACTGTCTGATCATATTTATATAAAATCCCTGTTACAATTATACATAGTATTTCTTGAGAAATTTGCCATTGATAGGCATCATTGCAACTCAATCGTTTAGTTCTGTGAGTTGATAGGCTCCATTTGAGAAGACTTTGCTCACGATGTATGGACCTTCCCACTTTGTATCGAATTTGCCTTTGCTCGAGTGAGTCATAGTCATAGGACGTCTGATAGTTAAAACGAGCTCTCCTTTCTGAAAGGCTCTGACTTTAACTTTGCGGTTGAAAGTCTTTGAGATACGGGCTTGATATAACTCAATATGCTGTTGAGCCAATAGCCGCTTCTCATCGAGCGCTTCTAATTCTTGAAGTCAGAGAAGATCGTTGTTCCCTGTAGTGAGCTCATTGGCGATAGCAATCCTCAGAAAAGGAATTTGGAGTTCCAGAGGCAGAACTGCTTCACAGCCGTATACCAAAGAGAAAGGTGTACAGCCTGTAGGATTGCGAACCATAGTGCGGTAGGCCCAAAGACATTCTCCAAGCTTTTCACTCCAGTTTTGTTTGTTAGTAGATACAAACATCTTGAGGAGCTTGATAATAGTCTTGTTGAAGTCTTCAGCTAAGCCGTTAGCAGCAGGATTGTAGGCTGTCGAAGCAACATTATCAATCCGATGATCGTCACAGAACCTTGTGAACTTTTGGCTGATGAATTGAGGTCCGTTGTCGTGGATGATTCTTCGAGGTACACCAAATCGATAGATGACATGGTGTTTGGTA
Source organism: Iris pallida (assembly GCA_029216955.1). Classification (NCBI taxonomy): domain Eukaryota; kingdom Viridiplantae; phylum Streptophyta; class Magnoliopsida; order Asparagales; family Iridaceae; genus Iris; species Iris pallida. Next base: position 5,223,110 of record JANAVB010020598.1, on the reverse strand, counting down.
AAGTTAATGACACTGCCGGTCTTGACTTCAGCCAATGGTATAGCTTCGGCCCACTTGGAGAAGTAGTCGGTTATTGCCAGTATGAACCGATATCCTCTAAAAGAAGGAGGATTGATGGGACCGATGATGTCCATGCCCCAAGCTTCGAAAGGCCAGAAAGCGGCAGTCGGATGAAGGAATTCTGACGGTTGATAAATAAAATCTGCGTAGATTTGACAAGCTCGACATTTCCTCGCATATTCGATGGCATCAGATACCATAGAAGGCCAGTAGTAACCCATGCGTCGGATGCGATCCTGTAGTTTAGGACCGGGTTAATGTGCTCCACAGACGCCGTCGTGAGCTTCACGTAATACTTGCTTCGCCTCATCACCAGCAAGACAGCGTAAGAGTAGGCCGTCATAAGTTTGCCGGTAGAGAGTCTTGGTGGTCTGATTGTAGTAGAATCGTAAAGATTGCCGACGAATACTCGTAGCCTCCTTGGGATCTTCAGGGAGTATGTCATGGACCACAAAGTCGATGAAAGGATTTCTCCAATCTTCATTGATAACATTGACTTCAGTAAGATTACTGAACTCAATATTACGATTGTTCTCGACACAGAACAATTCTCGATTAGAGATGACCACCACTTGTTGTCTTCTGATAGGAATGGCTAAGACTGCTGCAAGATTGGCCAAAGCGTCGGCTTCAGTATTGCAAACTCGGCGTACATATTCGATGAAGAAGACTTTGAATGATGCAGCCATGTTGATTGCCGCTTCAAAGTAAGGCATTAGATCTTGATGGCGAACTTCATAAGTTCCTCTAACCTGGTTAACAACCAGCTTAGAATCACCATAGACTTCAAGATACTCGACGTCAAGTTGTTTGGCTAGCTGAAGACCAATGAGTAGAGCATTGTACTCTGCCACGTTGTTAGAGCAAGGCTCGTCTAGGGGGTAGGCTCTTTGGATAGCTGACCCGTCTAGAGAAACAAGGACAATTCCAACTCCTGCGACAATGGCACCATTGGGTCCAATCCTGGACGCACCGTCAAAGAATAGACGCCAAGTAGGAAATTCTTCGAAGATTGTATTAGATTCCAAAGTCTCGTCTAGAATTTTATCGTATAGTTTAGATGTATCTGGAACAGGATGAGCTGCTAAGAAATCCGCCAGTGCTTGACCTTTGACAGACTTTTTAGGAACATATACCATGTCATATTAGGCTAGCAAAATGGCCCATGTAGCCAGCCGAGAATTAAGTGTACTAGGCTTCTTCATCAGTACCCGAAGAGGATTAACTTGGGATATGACATGAATAGTTTGGCCAATGATGTAATGCCAAGTCTTTTGAACAGCAAACATAAGAGCTAGGCATTCTTTTTCGACCAAACTATAACAGTGTTCGGGACCAATCATAGTACGACTAAGATAGTAGATAGCTTGTTCGTGACCTTCTTTGTTCTTCTGAGCAAGTAAGGCACCCAATGAATGATCCATAGCACGGACATACATTAAGAATGGTATGCCAGAGATTGGTGGCACCAAGACTGGTGGATTCATGAGATACCGCTTTATGTCATCAAATGCTCGTTGACATTCTTCGGTCCATACAAAAGATACACCTTTCTTCATGAGTTGAGTGAATGGTCTGCAGCGTCCAGACATATTCAAAATGAATCTCCTGATGTATGCAAGTCGACCTTGGAATCCTCGTAGCTCTTTTAGATTGCGTGGAGGACGCATCTCTTGAATGGCTTTGATCTTCTCGGGATCTACGTGTAAACCCTTAGAGGTAATGACGAAGCCGAGAAATTTACCACTAGAGACACCCAAGAATGACTTGGTGGGATTCATCTTGAGTTGATGTTGGTGCATGAGATTGAAGATAGATCTCAAGTCTTGAATGTGATCTTCCTTCAGACGACTTTTGACAGCAATATCATCGACGTAGCATTCAACGGTCTTACGCAGATGATCTCAAAATATGGTACTCATGGCTCGTTGGTATGTTGCACCAGCGTTCTTGAGACCAAATGGCATAACAGTGTAGCAGTAGACTCCGCGAGGAGTGCGGAAAGAAGTATGTTTTTCATCTTCAGGATGCATCTGAATCTGATTATATCCGGAGAATCCGTCCATGAAAGATATTCTTTCGAACCCACAGGTGTTATCAATCAAGACATCCGTGATAGGAAGAGAAAATTCATCTTTTGGACATGCTTCATTAAGATCCCGAAAGTCGATGCAGACTCGAACTTTGTCGGTTTTCTTTAGAACTGGGACGACATTGGCTACCTAATCAGGATGCTGTTCTTCTCGAATAAAGCCACAAGCGATAAGCTTCTTAACTTCATCGTCAATTACATCCATTATTTCTGGCTTGAAACGCCGTTGTTACTGTTTGACCGGTTTTGCATTCGGCAGAATGTTCAGTTTGTGAGTAGCAACTTTGGGATCTAGACCTGGCATGTCTTCATAACTCCAGGCAAAGACATCAATGTATTCTTTCATCAGAAGAATTAATTCCTGCTTATCTGCCTCTGCAAGGTTCTTGCTGATGAATATTGGACGAGGTGATCCGCTCTCTCCTACATCAATTTGAACTAATTGATCTTTAGTAGGCGGTTCCCTTTGTTCGAATCGGAGTTCTCATTGGGTATCCATTCGTTGAGTCTAAGGATCTATTTCAGGATTTTCTTCAACATCCTCGTCATAACCTTCTGGAAGTTCGACGGAGACCATGTTAGAAGATACAGTCAGCCGATGGACTTGACCGATGCTGGTGTCAGAATCATATGATCTGGAATCAGAAAAATTAGAACGCTCCTCACTATCGGATTCAGAAGCTGCTGGGGATAATACCGGAGGAGAAGCATATCCGAGACCTCTTTTGGACCTGCTGTAGTACATCTCTGATTTCCCTTTCAGGACAGCCGTACGGATAGGAGTTTTTCTACCCTTATCGTAGTTGAGGCCGCTCTTGAAGTCGTAACCTATCTTTCGGATGATGTCTTTTGACTGTTGACTGTAACGATGGAGTTGAAGATGCCCCGTGTCATTAATTTTGCTATCATCCGTATAGCTAAATTGTTGTTCAGGTCCTTTACTAAAAAAGTATTGGACTCTCGCCTTTCTTACGAGCGGGAACAATACGATATGAATCTTGTGGCAGTTCGAGTGAGACTTCTGTTTGAAGAGATTGCACGACTCCCATTGTAAATGACTGATAGCTATCTGACATATCCAAATAGCACTTAGCATGATAAATGACATCAGTATACTGGAAAGTAGATATTTTTTTATTGATTTATACATTCGTATTTATAGCAGAACCTTTAGCCTTAGCAGGCTTGGTCAGATTGATTACAAGAGGGGGAGAAGAAGAACGTGAAGGAGGATCAACTTTGTTACGACGGAGGTCGATAACAAGCGGCTCAGAGGAGGTGAGCTCCCTTTTTTCCTTGTTATGAGATAAATCAATAACAAGTGGCTCAGAAGAGGTGAGCTGCCTTTTTTCTTTGTTACGACGTAAGTCGATAACAAGTGGCTCAGAAGAGGTGAGCTCCCTTTGATCCTGATCATCATCAGTAGATTGCTTCTGAACTAGCAAGTGAATAGCCAGTGGTTTGGAGGATTGAGGATGAAAAATACGCCATTTGACGGGAATGATAAGGGTATCATTGGGCACTATTTCTTGCTCTTCTTTAGTGTCCAGAGATAGGACAACCTTCATGAATTCATCCTTGTACATACGAGCATCGTTGCAATATGCTTCAATGCCTTTGAAAGGATAGAGATCAGCAACCTCTTTTTGTACCTCTCTATTGTCGTCAACATATTTAAAATATTGATAGAGAGTCGAAGGGACAATGTTATGCTCGTGCAGAAATGGTCTTTCCAGCAAAGCATTGTAGGAACAACCATGGTTGTCGATGATGTAGAAGGTCACCTTTGTGCGAAGATTGCCTATTTGGAGTTTTAGGCAAATCTTGCCCAGAGGCTCGCTCCTTCCCTGATTGAATCCGAGAATAGTGGTGATTGTACTGGAGAGACTATACATTGGGATCTTCAGCGTATCCAACATTGTCTTCGGCATGATACTGAGAGCAGACCCTGGATCTATCAGAATACGATCGACTTTCATCGAGTCGACATATCCTGTATAGTAGAGAGGACGGTCGTGCCTGTTGTCTTCCATCAACATATCATCCTGTATGAAAGTTATATTTGGAATTAACTCCAACACACTATGATAATGGAGGCAAGAGACTGGTTCTGCTTTCGGCTTCTTAAGCAGGGCTAGACAGGTTTCTGCTTGCATGAGAGCCTCGCTCAGAGTTTCCCGAGTCTCTTTGGAGAGACGTAAGAGCTCGAAGATTGACAGCCGGGCCGGTGTATTGGCCAATTGAGCCAAGATATCAAAGTTGTAAGGCTTTTCAAGTCCGGAAGGAGATGACTTCTTCAAAGGTTTGTCGAAGCGGACTTGTTGTTTGCCTTTGTCGGCGACCGTCGGCTTGGGAGGAATGGACACTACAACTAGTGAGGATGCAGTAGGAATATCTTCAGTAGAAGCAGGCTGCACTGGAGCAGGCTCAGAGGAAGAAGCAGGATTCTCTTGGGCTTCGGGGTAATCCTTTAGATAAGCTTTCCTTGATCTGGTGCCCAGCAAAATTTTTTCATCAACTATAGGGTCAAAAGACACCATATTGCAAATCTTTGTCTTGCCCTTAGAGCGGTCTTTCTTCTTAGAGGAAGAGGGAAGTTCAAACTCCGAAGCAAGATCAGGATGGATCAACATAATCTCGCCATTGTCAAGAGACAAGGGGACGAGACCTTCACTTCGTGGAGGAGGGAGATTCTCAATCTCAATAGTAGCTTTGGAAATAGGAATGACGCCATGCTGCACCATCTGGGGTGGAAAGTCACCAAATTGAACTGAGACCATATTTGTGGTAACTGTCTTCTCATCTTGCTGCAGAGTGACAACACCAGCATTGACCAGCTCTTAGATTTTGTCTTTGAGCACATAATATGCTCGAGTGGGATGTCCGATGAATCTGTGATAGACACAGTACTTGGGATGATCAGTCTTACCGACTTCATCGGGCTTCTTGGGATCTGGAAGTTGGATTTTATTGCTTTTGATCAAGCAATCAAAGATGCTAGCAGTGTCATTCTCGTCAAAAGAATATTCTACTTTAGGACGAGGTTCCCTTGGTGGAGGTGCAGAAGGAGTGGAAGTAGACGTAGGGGGAGCTACGTTAACCGCCAGAGATTCTTTGTTTTTGTTCAAATTGATGTTCAAAGTTTCTTTTCCTTTGCGATTGTTCTGGCGATTGCCACCACCTGATGTTTGATGTTCATTCCGGTCGGGATTAGACATTTGTACTCCTAGCTGCTTAAATTTGTCAGTGCTAACTTCGGCTGCTTTAGCGTTGACAATGAAAGATGGCCAGTCTTGGAACTGAGTAGACCCTGTCCACATGCTGATAATAGGTAATAGATTTGCCTTGCAGGTATCTATGGTGACAACAGCCGGAGTCCTAGGAGGCATTTTCAAAGCTTCCCGGCGGAACCTTTCAATAAAACTCTCAGCAGTTTTATTGTGTCTTTGTTTGATTTTATTGAGGGCTGACATAGTCATGTCATTGATCCCTTCATAGAATCGTTCCAGGAAGATTTGCTTTAGGCCAGAGAAGGAGGTGATACAACCATCAGGCAAGCTTCTGTACCAATCGTATGCTACGCCAGCTAAACAGCCGACGAATACTCTGGTAAGAAGAGCGTCATTTGGTTGAAGTTGGACAGTCATAACCTCAAAGTGGTTAATGAACTGACTGAGAGAAGTGCTGCCATCAAACAGCGAGATGGTGGGAATTTTGTACTTCGGAGGAAACGGGACTTCCTTCCATTCAACTGGGTAAGGTTGCTTGATCCCCAACCTCTGCAAGTTGTCCTTCTCCTTGAAAGCTTCGAATTGAGTTTGCAGGAGTTTGACAGCTTCATTGGCATCTTCTACTGATGTAGAAGGAGCAGGCTGAACCACGGTGTTAGGAGAAAGAACAGCATGATAAGCACTACCCCCAGCACCTGACTGACTGGGTGTAGGTTGGACTTGTACATGAGGTATTGGAGGAGATGCTACCCCCAGCCCTGCATTAACAGGCACCGACGATGCTATGATTTCAGGATTTGCAGGAGGTACGGTCGGTGGGACTGTATGCTGGGCCACAATGATAGAATGCATACTTGCGACCATTTCAGCCATTGTCTTCAGCTTATCTTCTAGTGCAGTCATTCTCTGTTCTTGACTAGCTGAACTGGAAGCATCGGGATCTTTATTGACAACATAAGCTGTCACTTCTCTGGGTACAGTGGAGGACACTGTCTGTTCTGAGCTTTCACTGTATGTATCATAGTCGGAGAAAGAATCATCTCTTGAGTGAGAAAGAAGGAGACGTTCAGAAGAATCTTGAAGATTTCTTTGACCGATTGTGTCTCGGCTTCGGGATCTGGTATATTGGAATACTCCTTCAGAGGATTGTTGGAGTAAATCCAAATACTGCTGACTTGGCTTATGAGGCTTCCCGTGCTTGGAGCACTTTCTACCCCCAGTGTCTCTGGAAGTCATGTTGACGAAAGCGTACAAAACCTCGTCTTCATCTTCCGACATAGATTCAGAGTTAGGAAAGTTCAGACGATCGAAGACAGATCGTCTTGTTGTTTGACAACAACACTTGATGACCACTTTGTGATTGCAATGGTGTCCAAGTGGTTGTACTGGAGATGTTGAGATGTCTCATTTTTGCTTGAGGTGTTTTCGGAGATCGGGAACAGCAATGGGACGAGGAAAAGTTCGAGGGATATGTTCTTTGATAACATTCGGAACATGGTTCCGATTCTTCAAATGTTTCGTCCCTTGAGTGTACAAGGAAGTGCTCATTTCATTAGCATAGGTGTCAGGATTCTTGATCCTGGAAGTTTGCTTCTGATGTTGATTGGCCTTTGGCATTGGCTGTTTACGTTTCACCGAAGTTGGCCTGTTGAGATAAGTTCTTAGATCTGCAAACTCACCCCCAGGGGTTTCTGTTTGAGACACCAGCAACTTTCCCTGTCTTGAGCGGGAGATCTGAAGAGTTGAAAGATCTTGGAACTCAGCTATCGGAGTAGGCAGAATACCTCTCTGATCAGTACACTTCCCTTTAGCAAGGAGAGAAGAAGAATCCTTGTGAGAAAGGGTTCTTGTACTGACTGATGCCGGAGCACATTCAGTTTGATCTTCAACGGTAAAAACCGAGGAAGACTGAGGAAAGACCAAAGGACCTTTTCCTTTATTTTGTGAAGAAGGATTAGCTAAAGAGCGTTTCCCTCTGTTGTCTTCCAAGTCATGGGACGAGGAAATTTGATAAAAGGCCAAAGGGCCTTTTCCTTTGTTCTGGAGAGGAGGAGGAATAGCCAAAAGACTACCCCCAGTGGATTGCACAGGAGCAACTGGGTATTTGAGGGAAGCAGAGCTTTTCCCCTTGTTATGAGAAGAGGAGAGATTAGCCAAAGGGCTGTCTCTCCTGGATGGCGCAGACATGGTTTGTGCATGGGTTGATGGCGCACTGGCAGATTATGCATGAGAAATCTTGGCAGAATGTCTTCTGGCCTCAACCAGAGTAGTTTGTGCAGTAGGAGCCTTGTTGCCAAAGTGCTTGAGTTGCACTCTGGTTGCTGGAGTAGTGGACTGCGCAGGCAGAGTGGCAGCCAACTGCGCCAGAGGAATAGGAGTCTTGCACTTTGACAGAGCAGCATATGATGTAGTTTATGCACTGGCAACAGCATATTGCGTAGGAGTAGTAGAGGCAGATTGTGCAACAGCAGAAACAACAGACTGTGCAACAGTCTTAGCAGCAGAGACATTAGACTGCACAGCAGTCTTGGTGGCAGAATCAACAGACTGCGCAGTAGCCTTTGGGATCCACACTGGGCGCACTTTGCTTGTGGAAGAAGTTGTCGCAGTACGAGGAGTGGTCCTGGAGTTGATCATGGCTTCGTAGGCCGTCTGGTTGACCTTCATAACCAGCATCTTCTGCGTCTTTCCGATAGACACAACGTCACATTGAGTTGTCACTTCCTCGTCGGAGGAGAAAGTCGTCCCCAGCAGAGTCGCCATTTTGTTTGCAAAAACAAAAGTTGATCATTATTTCAACAAACTTTGTAAAGAAGATTACAAGAATTCTGGGAAAGTACAACTATAGGAATCCAATCTAGAAGACAATTGCTTTATCCCTTGGACGATATGAACTTTGAAGACGATAGCCTCTGAATTTGAAGGCGATAGCCTCGAAAGAATGCAGCAGCACTTGGGCAAGAACTCCTGAACTCTCTGATATTTCTGAACTTTGTGTCTGATTCCCTGGAATGAAGACTTGAAACTCTATTTATAGAGTTATGGAAATAACTAACTTTTAGTTATTCTGAATGGCGCAAGTTGGATTGCGCATGCACTGGATTGTGCAGCTTTAGACTGCGCAGGCAGTTGTCTGATCGTGGGCCAACTGTCTTGGACACATGGCATCATTTGATTGAAATGCGCATGATCGTGTACAGACGGTTGCCACATAGTGAGCAATTGATGGCATGAATGCCACATGTATATTTGTCAGTTATCATGATGAAGTGCGCCACATGAATTGTGCTGACTTTGGATTGTGCTAGAATAGATGGCGCTGGCATGGACTGCGCTGTAGACAGAGTACGTTGTATGTACAGCTGTCCTCGAGCGCTGTGCGGCGCAATAAACGAACAGTCTCCTCATTCTTTGTGCTGTCAGTTGTCAGAAGATTTGATTGTGTCATGTAATAATGATATGGCCACGTCAGCTTACGCACTTGAGAGTGTGCGTGGTCCAGGCTGCGCAATCTGGATGATGCGCAATCTGACTTCTGTGCAATTCATTTGGAAGATGTATTTCTTGATTTTCATGACTTTGTTGAAGGGTACAACTTGATTTTTTAGGACCTATAATCACCGACGCGGCTATTGCTTTCCTTGAAGGAGCACCTTACCCCAAAGTAATCTCCAGCACTAATCTCATCCTCATCCCGAAAAAAGATAACCCCAACTCCTTTCACGATTTTCGACCTATCAGTCTTTGTACCTTCACCAACAAAATTATATCCAAGATCATCGCTACCAGAATAACAGACACTCTCCCCAAAATCATCTCGGAGGAGCAAAGCGGGTTCGTTCGAGGAAGGAACATCCAGGACAACATCATGCTGGCCCAAGAACTTATCACCTGCATGAAATTTCCTGCTCGAGGGGGCAACATCGCCATCAAAATTGACATGGAAAAAGCCTACGACAGACTCGATTGGCAGTTCATGATCTGGGTCTTCAGAGCATTCGGATTCTCAGAGAATTGGACGAACATCGTGTGGAGATCCGTCAGCAACTCATGGTTCTCCACAGTTATCAACGGCCAATCTGAGGGTTTTTTCAAATCTAGCCGCGGTGTCAGACAAGGCGACCCTCTATCATCCACGTTCTTCATCATTGCAGATGACGCCCTGAACATAAACCTCAACAACATGGCCAATATCCCTAACTTCTAGCAATATCACACATCCAGTGGATGCCCCACCATCAACCACCTGGTCTTTGTCGACGATTTACTCATCTTCTCATCTGGAGATATCGGATCGAAGGAGGTGGTTCATAACACCCTGGAGCGGTACTCCAGATGCTCAGGCCAAAAAATCAACCAATCCAAGAGCGTCATCTACGCCCACCATAGCATCAAAATCAAGAACGCAACCAGACTAACCAACCTAACTTCCTTCACGGTGGCACATCCTCCCTTCAACCACCTCGGCTGTTCCCTAGTGTACGGGAAATCTAACGCCAGCATCTTCGAGAACCTGATCACCAAAATCAGAAACAAAATCGAAGGATGGTATAACGCCACCCTATCCCCAGGCGGCAAAATTATTCTCATCAAACATGTGCTCAACTCCGTCCCCATCCACACCTTAGCGGCATGCTCCCCGACCTGGAAGGTCATCGCGTCGATTGAGCAGATCTTTTGCAACTTCTTCTGGGGGCACAACAAAGGTCAAGACAAACACCACTGGGCCAGCTGGGAAGCCATGGCTACCCCGATCGCGAACGGAGGGCTTGGATTCACCAAACTCAATCACATTATCAAAGATTTCTCAATGAAACTGTGGTAGAAATTACGCACGAGCGAAAACCTATGGACCAGGTTTATGAAGGCCAGATACTTCAAACACATCCACCCAGCGATGGACATAGCTAACAGCAGATCCTCAGCGGCTTGGCGCCGTATTTTACGAGGCCGCAAATTGGCAGAGCCAGCGATTAGACTTCATCTGGGTGATGGCGAGGCTAACCCCTTCCTAGAGAGATGGATCGGTGACAGCCTTATCCCGAACATTACTGACTCCCCAAGCAATAGCAGGATCAAAGACCTGTGGAACCCCACTAATAACGAATGGAATTGGGACCAGATTCGCGAATGGTCCAAAAATGAAACGGTTGACAGCATTCGTCAGCACGGACTTATCATTGGGCCCGACGCGGACGAGCTGAGATGGTTGCTGGAAGCTTCTGGAGCATTCTCAGTGCGATCGACGAGAATTGCGATCCAAGAGAACGGGCAGGATCACTTTATTGTACGATACTGGCATTCTTGCATCCCAAAGAAATGGTCCTTCCTCCTGTGGAGAGTCATGAGAAAGAAATTGCCAACCGATGAGATTCTTAACTCCATCGGTATTAGCCTGGCGTCTGCTTGTAATTGCTGCAACGAGCGTCAGACGGAGACTATTGACCACATTTTCCGGGAGGGAAGCCTCCCCGACCAAATCTGGAGCATCCTCAACTGCAACTACAACATCACTCCAGAAGACGGGCGCTTTAACGATCTTCTGGCCCTCTGGGGAGTCGCGTCCCACGGCCACCAGATAGTAGCAGCGGCCGCTACCTGGGCAATTTGGAAGAATTGCAACAAAGTGAGATACGAGGGTCACCAACACTCTGCCGAACAGCTAACCCGGGAAATTCACCGGCAATGTCGCAAAATGAGTTCCCTGTGCTCCCACAGCCCTCCAGCATTCTGGCAACCATACTTCTAATAGTTTTGGCGGGCGCGGTCGCCCCTCCCCCATGTCTTTCCTTTTGGTGGTACACTTCTTCCGGCTTTTTGCCTTGTATACAAGTCAGGCTTCGGCATTTTGAGCCTTCATTAATAAAAAAAGGGGGGTTTTATTAAAATATATATATATATATACATATATATATATATATATATATATATATATATATATATATATATATATATATATATATATATAATAGAGAGAAATAAGATATTTGTATAAAGAGGATATTTTAGAGTAGGGAAAAATTAGTATATAGATATTAATGAAGGGGTAACAAGGAGCTTGGACTGGGTTCAGTTGAGCCGGGTCGGGTCAAAATCGGACATGGTGAAATATTTGAGTTAAAATAAAATAGACTTGTATGTAACCATTGAGAGTCGGGATATTATACATAATGTGAATATTCCACCAAAAAGTTTGCTTTTAGTTCAAAATGATCAATATGTAGAATCAGAACAAGTGATTGCTAAGATTCGCAATTGACATGAGACCTAAGACCTAACCCAATAAGATACTTATTGGAAACTTCAAAAAAAAGGAGGGGCGAGCGAAGTAATACAAAAAGAACAGGTATTTATGATCATGGGTAAGTAAGTAGTATGTGGGGGCTCAAACAAATGGGACACAAGTGTCATACGGGTAGTAGGCTTCGTGTGGGCCATGTCCATATTTGGGGTCGACTAGGTTGGGTCGATGTCGGGTCCCGAAATTAAATTGGAAGTCATGTCACAAATTACGGTAGATAATTAATTGGCCTAAATTGACCCAAAGGTTGTGCGAAGCAAATGAAGCACAAGATGGTGTGTATGAGTAGGACACGAAGGTCATGGGTGAAGAGTGTTTCCAGTAGATCATGCATGAGAAGTTGGTTTCAAGAAAATGACTGGTCTTGTGCTCTCAATTTAAAAGTCACGGTAACGGGCATATGATGACCAAGGAAAAGAGTGGAAAATCAATTAATAATTAAATGGTCTAAATTGACCCGAACTTGTGTGAAGCAAAAAGAGCACAAGGGAACGAGTTCGAATGGGACACGATATATCAACATGAAGATAATCTCATCTACTACAAACTTTAAGAAGGAAGTTTCCAGCGACTGGCATTTCTGATGCTCTAGAAATCCAAGTCACGGTAAAGAGCATTAAATCAAAATTAATTAAATCAAAATGAATTATCAAAAAATAATTCATTTAGAAAATTCAAAAATGATCCCAAAAATTCAGGGGGCTTACAGAATGGCTGCAGGAACTATGTCCTGATCACCATGTCGTACCATAGTTTCTGCCTCGCCAGTCGAATGGCTGTAGGGACTATGTCCTGGAGCTGGAGCCAAAATACATAATCCAAAATACAAAATACAGAATCTAATCCCTGGGTTCCCCCACCAATTTATTTCCCCCTATTTTACTCTCTCACTCTCTCTTCTCCCCCCCTCCGACACTCTCACTCTCTCCGGCGCTCTCACAGTACTAATTCATATCTATTTAAGTGTGAGAACGGATGGCTCAGAACACAACCCAAAATTCATTCTAGCATACATTAGTGTGGATCATTATGTTCTATACATATGGTCTAGTATATGTTCTTATCGTATCTAGTATCTGAAGAATGTAACAGAATCAAGATGAACTCACATAATGTACTACTAAGACATTATCTACTACTATATAAGATATAGTGATAGGTTGTCGTATCATTATTTTCGAGGGATGAGGGTCGCAGGACAGTCAACTTTATCTACGGCTACATAGTTTCTGCCTCGCCAGTCGAATGGCTGCAGGGACTATATCCTAATCACCATGTCGTATCATAGTTTTTGTCTCGTCAGTCGAATGGCTGCAGGGACTATGTCCTGGAGCTGGAGCCAAAATACATAATCCAAAATACAAAATACAGAATCTAATCCCTGGGTTCCCCCACCAATTCATTTTCCCCCATTTTACTCTCTCACTCTCTCTCCTCCCCCCCTCCGGCGCTCTCACTCTCTCCGACGCTCTCACAGTACTAATTCATATCTATTTAAGTGTGAGAAAAAATGGCTCATAACACAACCCAAAATTCATTCTAGCATACATTAGTGTGGATCATTATGTTCTTTACATATGGTGTAGTATATATTCTTATCGTATCTAGTATCTGAAGAATGTAACAGAATCAAGATGAACTCACATAATGTAATACTAAGACATCATCTACTACTATATAAGATATAGTGATAGGTTGTCGTATCATCATTGCCGAGGGATGAGGGTCGCAGGATAGTCAACTTTATCTAAGGCTACATAGTTTCTGCCTCGCCAGTCGAATGGCTGCAGGGACTATGTCCTGATCACCAAGTCGTACCATAGTTTCTGCCTCGCCAATCGAATGGCAATATATAATATCCTCAACAAACCAAATCAATATCTGCAAATACGTACAAACTCAGTATCCTCAATAAAAAAATTGAAGGAAGAATCAGTGCTTTCTAGTTCTCTTCCATCCATCCATCCATTCCTCCGTTCTGATCAAGCCTCTTCCTTTTTCCTCTAATCCACCATGGCTCTGGACCCATCTGCTCCTCCCTACTTCCCTTCTTCTTATTTGACTCTCTCAGCCACATATGATATCCAGCTCAAGTGTAGAGGCGGGGAAGAAGAAGTGGGCAGGATTAGGAGGCCGGGGAAGCAGCACAGCCGGCGGCATGACCTGGAGGAAGTACATAGGTTTTCTTCAACATCCGTAGGAAAACTATAAGGATATATCTTTTCACAATATGTCACCTTGTCAAAGACCCTTAATATGAATATCACGTTACCGCAGTGTCGAAAGACCAACATGTCATAATTTTCTAAGCCGTGTGCTTTGACATAATCCTGGGAGAGAGTGAGAGCGCCGGAGAGAGTTAGAGCGCCGAAGAGAGTGAGAGCGCCGGAGAGAGTGAGAGAGAGGGAGAGCGCCGGAGAGAGTGAGAGAGTGAGAGCATCGGAGAGAGTGAGAGAGAGGGGGGAGGAGAGTCACCATACCGGAGAGGGAGGAGAGTCGCCGGAGAGAGTGACAGCGCCAGAGAGAGTGACAGCGCCGGAGGGGGGAAAGAGAGAGTGAGATCGCCGGAGGAGGGGAGGAGAGTCGCCGAAGAGAGTGACAGCGCCAGAGAGAGTGAGAGCACCGAATGGGAAATGAACCCTAACCCGAACCCTAATCCTAGCCCCCCTCCCCCAGCCGCCCTCGTCCCCCCTGCCCCACCCCCCAGCCACCCTCACTCACCCCCAACCACCCGCATCCCCCCTGCACCTCCCTCCGAGCCACCCGCACCCCCCCAAACCACCAACAACCAAAACAGATGGAGAGAGAGAAGGAGGAGAAGAGTCACGTACCAGAGAGGGAGGAGAGTCGCCGGAGAGAGTGAGAGTCATCGCCGGAGAGAGTGAGAGTCGCCGCCGAAGAGAGTGAGAGCGCCGGGGAGGAGAGAGAGTGAGAGAGAAAAATAGGGGGAAATGAAACGTTGGGGCGGGGATATAATTAGAATTTAGTGACGCTTAAACTACCGTCGCTAAATACGTCGCTACTAGCGACGTCCCAGCGACATTTCGCGACGACTGGGTCATGTGCTTAATGTACGTCGTTGTTACGTCGCTTAGGTCGTCGCTAGTAGCGACTATTAGTGATGTTTATATAAAACGTCGCTAATGTACACAATTTAGCGACGTTAATCTAACATCGCTAAATATACGTCGCCAATTGAGCAGATTTTAGTAGTGAAACATATTTAAGACTTTGTGGTCTGTAAATATTTCTACTCTCTCTCCATGAGGTATTGCTTCCACAACTTTAAACCAAATATAACTGTTGCAAGCTAAATCATGCGTGGGATAGTTTCTCATGAGTCCGTAATTGCCTAGATGCATAAGCAATTACTTTCCCGTTTTGTTTAAGAACACAGCCCAATCCTTTAACCGGAGTATCACTATAAATTGAGTAACCGCCGGTACCTGAGGGTACGATAGTATCAGTGTCGTTGTAATCTTCTTCAGCTTTTAAATACTGAATGGCAAGCTTCGGACCAAATAAATTCTTCGTTCTTCCTGGTAAACTTCGTCATTGGCTCAGCAATTTGGCAAAGTCCATTACAAATTTTCGGTAGTAGCCAGCTAAGCCCAAAAAGCTTCTGATTTCTGCAACTGAGCTAGGTGTAGTCCACGTCTTAATAGCAGCTATCTTCTTTGGGTCCACCGAAATTCCTTCTCCTGTGACAACATGGCCAAGAAAATCTACCTTGTCTAAGAGAATTCGCATTTAGATAGCTTACCATAGAGCTTCTCCTTCCTTAAAGTTCCCAGAACTTTCCTCAGGTGCTCTTCATGCTCTTCTTCGCTTTCGAGTAGATAGGATATATCGATGAAGACAACAATAAACTGATCCAGGTATTCATGAAAGACCTTGTTCATGATATTCATGAATACCGCAGGGGCATTAGTCAATCCCAAACGGCATGACCAAAAATTCATATTGTCCATATTGGTGTTGAATACCGTCTTTAGAATATCCTCTTTCTTGACCTTGATTTGGTGGTAGCCAGATCGAAGATCTCTTTTCGAGATACCTTAGCTCCACTTAGTTGATCAAACAGGTCTTCGACCGGGGCAGAGGTATTGTGTTCTTGATGGTGATGTGTAAAGCGCCCGGTAGGCGATGCACATCCGCACAGTTCCATCCTTCTTGGACACGAACAAAACTGGTGCTCCCCAGGGTGAAGCTCCATCTCTGATAAATCCCTGGGCCTTCAGTTCATCAATCTGGTCCTTCATCTCCTTGCCTCCTTGGGGTGACTCTATAGCTCCTCGAAAAATAGG
>JANAVB010020598.1:5135827-5207107 GCA_029216955.1 Iris pallida | reverse complement strand
GAGGGAGGAGAGTCGCCGGAGAGAGTGAGAGTCACGCCGGAGAGAGTGAGAGTCGCCGCCGAAGAGAGTGAGAGCGCCGGGGAGGAGAGAGAGTGAGAGAGAAAAATAGGGGGAAATAAAACTTGGGGCGGGGATATAATTGTTGGCCCATTCCATGGTCACAAGATTTCGATAATCAACTTATACTTTATCCATACACAAAATATGAAAATGCTGCTAACCATTTCAGGATGCATGAAATCTTATAATTCAACCACGACGATGTACTGCATAAATCCAAGCGTCAAAGTCATCAAAATTTCTGAAGACTCTTTTCTACTTTTATCTGTATTTTTAACACTTTATTGAGTCTAGGAATTTCCTTGTAAAATCAAGTATGGTATTACTGGCTTAGGGTTAAAATTATTCTCCTTCTCTAAACCTATTTTTACCCTTCATATTTTCGATTACAAATATTTCAAAATGTATTTCGAAAATATTCCTTTTCAAATGATTTTACAAATAACCAAAAACATGTTTGTAAACTGTTTTTACAAAAGAATTTATTATATCTCCTGACAGAACTCCTAGCCGAGTTCGGCCCGAGTTCGGCCCGAACTCTGACCGAGTTCGGTCAGTTTGTATTCAAACTTTAGTTGCCTCCAAATCTGCGAGCAACGTCTATTTTGGCGAGATATTTGCATCCGAACTCTGTCCGAGTTCTGCCCGAGTTCGTTGGTGAAAACCTATATAATAGAGAAGAACTTTTCATTTCAAAACATCAATTCATTCTTCATTCTCTTCTCTATTCATTCAAGTGTTTTCTAGTGATCTAAAAGTTTCAAATCTCACCTATACTTCTCTTAGCCAAAAGCCAGTACTATCAGATTGATTTAGAAGTCTTTTGGTTATTCAGAGTTGTAAAGAGGTCGTCAAGTTTCAACAACAAGTTCTCGTTGTGGAGCTGGTCGTGCGCTCGTCACCCAAGCACGGTGTATGTTGGAGTTGGTCGTGCACTCGTCAACAAGCACGGTGGTGTAAGAGTTGCAAGCACTCAGTTAAAGCTTGTGCCTTTAGTGGATTAACATCGAGCAAGAGTACTCGAGACTGGATTAGTCCTCTCAGAGGGATACCAGTATACATCGCTGTGTTACTGAGTTTGAATCTCCTATCTTTATTTACTGCTCTTACATCATTGCCATAGTTTAATTTTTTAATTGGTGATTTTATTTCCGCTGCAACACACGCACTCTATTCACCCCCCCTCTAGAGGTGCTCAACGATCCTACAATTGGTATCAGAGCAGGTTATATTCTTATATAACATACCCTAGAGAGTAATATATGGCAGCCGTGAAATCTATATTCAACGGTGAAGGGCAATCCACAAATAGACCTCCCCTATTTGATGGAACAAACTATACATACTGGAAAAACACGTATGACTTTCTTTCTAAAGTCTCTAGATTTTGATTTATGGTCAATAGTCATTGATGGGTATAAGAAACCACCACCTACTGTGGTTGAAGGTATTCTTATGGAAAAGCCGCATGACAAGTACACCGATGCTGAAAAAGCAAAGGCTAGTCTTGATGCTCGAGCCATCAATGCACTATTCTGTGCAATTGACAAAACCGAGTTCAATAGAGTTTCTACCTGTAAGACGTCTCATGATATTTGGAAACTCCTTGAGGTAACCCATGAAGGGACTTCCCAAGTCAAGGAATCCAAAATCAGTAGACTGACTCAGGAATATGAATCTTTTAAAATGAAACCTGGTGAGTCAATTACACAGATGTTTACTCGTTTCCTTGATATAACTAATCCCTTCAATCTCTTGGTAAAGATTACAGCAACCATGAGAAAAATCAGGAAAGTGCTGCGAGCTCTAACAAAGAACTGGAATCCAAAAGCCACAGCAATCATTGAAGGAAACGATCTCACCACGATGACTCTAGAAACACTGATGGGCAAATTGATGACTCATGAGCTCGACTTGCAGACTTTGAAGAGGCCACTCCAAAAGAAAAGACTATCGCCTTCAAAGCTCAAGCAAGAAAATCAACATGCAACGACTCAGATGAAGAATCATCAAGTGGTGATGAACGTGCCTTACTTGTGAAGAACTTCAAGAAATATCTAAGTTCACAAGCAGAAAGAAGAAAGACATCCAAGAAAGCAATGAAGACGAGACTATATGCTTCGGATGTAAGAAATCAAGGGCACATGAAGAAGGACTGTCCAGCTACCAAGAAGAGCAGTCCATATGATCGTCAAGATCAAACAGAAGATCCACATCTGGCCGAAAGTATGCCAACACAAGCATCTGGCACGAGAGTGATGCCAGTGACTCAGAAGAAGAAGACAGACCCTGCAGCAATGCAAATGTTTGTCTTATGGCATTCGAAAAGGTATCATCTAATCCTCTGTTTGATGATTTTACTTTTGATGAACTAGAGACTGCCTTTAGCGATTTACTTGAAGATCACAAAACTGTGCTCGACAAGTATAAGCAATCTCGAAAAGAGATTAAGGCACACACAGCCGAGATAGCTAGATTGTCTAATCTACTTGAAGACATTAAAGAGACATCTACTACCGGTAACACGGAAGAGATAGCCAAACTTAAAGTAGACTATCATGAGGCTATCCTCAACATTAAGAAGAAAGAAGAGGACTATGTCAAAATATACAAACTTTATGACATAGAGAAGAAGTTGCACCTAGTAACTGAACAAGACTCCTTGATATGACTGCAAGATACGAAGAGTCTATAGCGATTTCAAAAAAATTAGAAATCAAGTTGGGCAAACAGGCTATACCTGTGACACAGCCCAAGATTAGTCCTAATGCAAAGCATACACCAAAGAGGACTAAAAACAAGAAAGCACAGAGGAAACACGAACACAATTATGCTTTCACTTATAGGTTTTCCAAACAGAACAAGTCTCCAAACACAGTTTATTCCACTAAACTGACTTGCACATATTGTGGTACACACGGTCATATATCACAATACTGTATGGCAAGAAAGCTTGTTGATAACCATACTCTAGTTTGGAAACCTAAAGCTAATCTGAGTGGACCCTTCAGAAAATGGGTACCAAAGGATTCATCTACTTGTTTTGTAGGTGGACCCTCAACCCTCTCATGCTAGAAGCAAGTGGATTCTCGATAGCGGATGTTCGCGACACATGACTGGTGATGCATCTTTATTCGCTACGCTATCGATGAAGAAAGAAGGATACGTCTCCTTCGGAAATAACTTGAGAGGTAATATTATAGGTAATGGTACTGTAGGTATTTCTCCTTACCCAATAATAAAGGATGTTTGTCTAGTAACTGAATTGAAAACATAACCTATTAAGTATAAGTCACTTGGCAGATAATGGTTATGGTATCAATTTTGTGAAAGATAAATGTACTATATATGATATGTCATCTGGTGATCCCATATATAAAGGGATTAGAGAAGACAATATTTATGTTTTCTTTTTGGAGAATACTAATAATGCAGGAAGGTGCCTAGTAGCCAATCAAGATGAAAGCTGGCTATGGCACATGAGACTAGGACATACAAACATGGACACTATCTCACGTCTGAACACAAAGAAGCTGGTAAAAGGACTCCCAGAAATTCCATTCAAGAGAGACATGGTATGTGCTGACTGTGAAAAGAACAAAGCACATAGGTCTTCTTTTAAATCCATCAACGCTGTAAGTACTTCAAGACCTTTGCAGTTGATTCATATGGATTTATTTGGTCCTAGTAGAGTCGCTAGTCTTGGCGGTAAACTCTATGCTTTTGTCATTGTTGATGATTTCTCTCGTTTTACATGGGTTTACTTTTTATCAAACAAAAGTGATGCTATTTTTGAATTTCAGATATTTTGTAAAAAGGTACAAAACGAAAAAGGCTTTATGATTACTCGTATCCGAAGTGATCATGGCGGCGAATTCGAAAATTCTGATTTCAAAAAGTTTTGTGATGATAGTGGATATTACCACGAATTTTCTTGTCCTAGAACTCCCTAACAGAATGGTGTTGTGGAGCGGAAGAATCGTACTCTAAGCGAAATGGCTAGAGTCATGCTTAATCAGTATAATCTTTCTAAATATTTTTGGGCAGAAGCTGTTAGTACAGCCTGTCATATTTTAAATAGGGTGTTGATTCGACCAATCTCGAAGAAAACACCATATGAGCTTTGGTTTGGAAGAATTCCAAACATTTCTTATTTTAAAGTTTTTGGTTGTCGCTGTTTCATCCTGAACACCAAGGATAACTTGGGTAAGTTCGACTCGAAAGCAGATGACGGGATATTTCTCGGATATGCTGCTAAGAGTAAAGGATATAGAATTTTTAATAAAAGATCTTTGATTGTTGAAGAAAGTATTAATGTTACCTTTGATGAGTTAAATAGTCATAGATCTAGCGACAGTGATGATGAAGATGCACCTACAAAGACAAAGAAGAGTTCTAAAAAAGATCCTACCCAAGAGGCAAGAACTGATAAAAGTTCCGAAGATGCAGGAACTGAGAAGAGCCTTGTGAAAGGTATGGCCCAAAGATTCGAATCATTAAGATTCAAACCGGATCATCCAGAAACTCTCATAATAGGTGATGTATCCAAAGGTGTAAGTACTCGTTCATCTCTTAGAGATTCTGAAGTAGCAGCTAATGTAGCATTTATTTCTCAAATAGAACCTAAGAATGTTGATGAGGCTTTTTCTGATAAATTTTGGATTTCTGCCATGCAAGAGGAACTTAATCAATTTAAGAGAAACCAAGTTTGGGAACTCGTTCCTAACCTATTGGTCAATCGATAATTGGTACCAAATGGGTGTTCCAAAATAAACTTAGTGAAGATGGTCAAGTTCTACGCAACAAAGCACGTCTAGTGGCACAAGGTTATAATCAAGAAGAAGGAATTGATTATGATGAGACCTATGCTCCTGTTGCTAGACTAGAAGCCATCCGCATGTTTTGCGCTTTTGCTTGTTTTAATGATTTCAAACTTTTTCAAATGGACGTGAAAAGCGCATTTTTAAATGGATTTTTGAAAGAAGAAGTTTTTGTGAAACAACCCCCTGGTTTTGAAGATTTTCAAAAACCTGATCACGTCTTCAAGCTTAAGAAAGCACTTTATGGACTCAAACAAGCACCTCGTGCTTGGTATGAACGCCTAAGCGCCTTCTTACTTGATAATGGATTTTCAAAGGGCAAGATTGATACCACTCTTTTTATTAAATCTACGAATAATGATATTCTTTTAGTGCAAATTTATGTAGATGACATCATCTTTGGTTCTACTAATGAACAACTCTGTCAAGAATTTGCCAAGTATATGCAGAGTGAATTTGAAATGAGCATGATGGGAGAGCTGAACTTCTTCCTAGGATTGCAAATCAAACAACACTCGAACGGAACATTCATCAACCAAGCCAAGTACACGAAGGATATACTGAAGAAGTATGATTTCGAGAATGTGAAGCCAATTGGGACTCCTATGGCTACATCTACAAAGCTTGATGCTGATGAAAGCGGCAAACCTGTTGATCAGCGTAAGTATCGAGGTATGATTGGTAGTTTATTATATTTAACTGCTAGTCGTCCTGATATTATGTTTAGTATTTGCATATGTGCACGATATCAGGCAGACCCTAAGGAATCACATCTTAGTGCCGTTAAGCGTATCTTCCGATACCTTAAAGGAACTTCTACAGTTGGCTTATGGTATCCCAAAACCAAATCCTTTGACCTTATAGGTTACTCGGATGCGGATTTTGCTGGATGCAAAGTGGACCGTAAAAGTACCAGTGGTACATGTCATTTCTTGGGAAAGGCCCTGGTCTCTTGGTTTAGCAAGAAACAAAATTCAGTAGCATTATCAACAACTGAGGCTGAGTATATCGCCGCAGGACGTTGTTGTGCTCAAATTTTGTGGATGAAGCAAACCTTAGAGGACTACAATCTGCACTATTCAAATGTTCCTATATATTGTGATAACACTAGTGCAATTAATTTAACTAAGAACCCTATCTGTCATTCACAGCACAAAGCACATAGAAGTTAGACATCATTTTTTACGTGATCATCAACAACACGGGGATATTTGCTTAGAATTTATTGATACTGTACATCAACTAGCAGATATTTTCACTAAACCATTGGCTGAAGACCGTTTTAACATCTTGAGGCGTGAGCTCGGCATTCTTGAATTCTCGGATTCTTAAAACATATGGTAATTAAATACTGTATTTATGACTT
The DNA here is from genome assembly GCA_029216955.1 of Iris pallida. Classification (NCBI taxonomy): domain Eukaryota; kingdom Viridiplantae; phylum Streptophyta; class Magnoliopsida; order Asparagales; family Iridaceae; genus Iris; species Iris pallida. The sequence continues at coordinate 5,200,861 of JANAVB010020598.1, read as the reverse complement.
GATAATTTATTATCTAATGAAAATTATTTTTGGGGACAAACTTACAAAGGATATGTCTGTCACCACGGCTACGGTCGAAGCGAAGCGGTACTTAAGAGTTCCCCGGTGAACCACCGTTAGCTGGGACAATCCCTACAGTTAACCTAAAAATAACAGCAATTAGTTAATAAACCAGTCAAACATCATTTATTACAATCTTTACTTACCTGACTGCTTTAACTATCTCGGGAATGCAAGTGGCCGAACTCGGCCCGAACTCTGACCGAGTTCGGACCGAATTCGGACCGAGTTCGGTCGGCGCTGTGATGGCTCCAGAACCGAACAGCCGGCCCTAGCACCTATATATTCCATCTTTTCTTCCACTATTTCTCCACACCAAAACGTGAAATAGTTCCACCTCCTTCCAGAAGACTTTCCTCCTCCTTCTTTGCAAGGCATCGACGATCTTCCTCCATCTCCTCATGGCTCCGAAGCGTCAGCGAGGAAATTCTTCTCAAGGTGCTTCCTCCTCATCCGACTACACTCCGGCTAGTCTCTTCAGTCCAGCCAAACCTAGAGATCCCGAGGAATTTGATGGCACTCTGTTTCCCGACAGAGACTTCTCAAATCTCTGGTTTGATTCCTTTTCTTTACGTCGTATTTGTACTGGAGCCTTTGTCAACTTTACAACCTTCTTTGAATATGCTCCTGTTTTTGATCAACTTGGATTTCGCGACTTTTTCGAAGTCCAAGATAATATTTTCGACAATGCTGTCCGTATGTTCTACTGCAATTTACAAGTACAACAAAACGGAAATTTCTATTCCTGCGTCGCTGGACAGGAACTAGAATTTAGTGCCACCGATATCAGTGAATATTTTCACGTTCCTGATCTTGGTGATGCTCTTGTTGACATCCACCATGTTCAGTTCCCTGCCGATGTCACTTTAGCTTCTTTTAGGGAATTGATTTGTCACCCTACTCCTCCTCCTTGGAGAATATTTTCTAGACATCTTAACCAGAATTTTTACGAACTTCATCGTATGATTTTCTCGGCCCTTCTTCCGAAGAAAGGCTCTACCGATGAGGTCACATTTTTGGAACTCTCTGCTCTTTATCACATTCATTTTGGAATTCCTTTCTCTGTTCCAAAAACCATGATGTCTTGGATGCTCAACTGCAAGAATGCAGGTAGGAACCTTGTTTTTTCTATGCACCTTGCGAGTATTTTTCGCCGTTTCGAGATTGATCTTGAAACGTGTGCTATTTCTTCTCCACCTGTTGAGTTGACCCGCTCTCGTCGGTTTCCTCAACCTCCTGGTGCTGCTCCTGCTGTCCCAGCTGCTGATGCTGAGGCCCCTCCAGCAGATGCTTCTCCTGCTCTGGCCCCTGCCCCAGGATTCGATCCAGCATTCTACCAGCGGTTTGATGAGTTCGTTGCAGTCTCCACGCAACGTCATCAGGATTCCGAGTTCCGGCATATTTCTCAGGCCCAGGTGCTGAGAAACAGTATTGCCGATCTCCATTACAGCCTGGTTCAGGATCCAGTCCATCCACTCACTATCCTTCCACACCCTGCTTTCCCTGGTCCTCGTTTTACTGATGAGGTTACTTTTCAGTACTTCGACCCGACCACTGCTTATTTCCCTCATGATCCTCCCGGTGCGGACGACGCAGCGATGTGATGTGGATTCAGCCATGGGATAGTAGATTTAGTTTGTTTAGTTTGATGCAGTTTATGTAGTACTTTTTATTCTTTTTATGTCTAAACTACTTTAGTTAGACATTTATCAGTTGTACTATTTGGCTTTCTAGTGGAAAACTTTTTATGATAGTTCATTTCATTCTTGTTGTCTATGCTGTGATTACTTCTTTTACTTCACTTTGTCTTGTCTATTATATTGTTGGCTTCATGATTTACGGGGGAGCCTATTCATTTTGCTACTTGACAAAGGGGGAGAGAAAGAGTATACTCCACAAAAATATCGCGCGCATATACAACACATTTTCAGAACCAAAACAAAATTTTTCAGGTATTTTAATATTTTGTTCTATTTTAATATAAATATATTTTGGTATAGACTCAAGTTTGTCAATTATCAAAATGGGGGAGATTGTTGGCCCATTCCATGGTCACACCCGATTTCGATAATCAACTTATACTTTAGTCCATACACAAAATATAGAAAATGCTGCTAACCATTTCAGGATGCATGAAATCTTATTCAACGGACGATGTACTGCATAAATCCAAGCGTCAAAGTCATCAAAATTTCTGAAGACTCTTTTCTACTTTTATTCTGTATTTTTACACTTTATTGAGTCTAGGAATTTCCTTGTAAAATCAAGTATGGTATTACTGGCTTAGGGTTAAAATTATTCTCCTTCTCTAAACCTATTTTTACCCTTCATATTTTCGATTACAAATATTTCAAAAATGTATTTCGAAAATATTCCTTTTCAAATGATTTTACAAATAACCAAAAACATGTTTGTAAACTGTTTTTACAAAAGAATTTTATTATATCTCCTGACAGAACTCCTAGCCGAGTTCGGCCCGAGTTCGGCCCGAACTCTGACCGAGTTCGGTCAGTTTGTATTCAAACTTTAGTTGCCTCCAAATCTGCGAGCAACGTCTATTTTGCGAGATATTTGCATCCGAACTCTGTCCGAGTTCTGCCCGAGTTCGGTTGGTGAAAACACCTATAAATAGAGAAGAACTTTTCATTTCAAAACAATCAATTCATTCTTCATTCTCTTCTCTATTCATTCAAGTGTTTTCTAGTGATCTAAAAGTTTCAAATCTCACCTATACTTCTCTTAGCCAAAAGCCAGTACTATCAGATTGATTTAGAAGTCTTTTGGTTATTCAGAGTTGTAAAGAGGTCGTCAAGTTTCAACAACAAGTTCTCGTTGTGGAGCTGGTCGTGCGCTCGTCACCAAGCACGGTGTATGTTGGAGTTGGTCGTGCACTCGTCAACAAGCACGGTGGTGTAAGAGTTGCAAGCACTCAGTTAAAGCTTGTGCCTTTAGTGGATTAACATCGAGCAAGAGTACTCGAGACTGGATTAGTCCTTTCAGAGGGATACCAGTATACATCGCTGTGTTACTGAGTTTGAATCTCCTATCTTTATTTACTGCTCTTACATCATTGCCATAGTTTAATTTTTTAATTGGTGATTTTATTTCCGCTGCACACACGTACTCTATTCACCCCCCCTCTAGAGGTGCTCAACGATCCTACAATAATTAGAATTTAGTGACGCTTAAACTACCGTCGCTAAATACGTCGCTACTAGCGACGTCCCAGCGATATTTCGCGACGACTGGGTCATGTGCTTAATGTACGTCGTTGTTACGTCGCTTAGGTCGTCGCTAGTAGCGACTATGAGTGATGTTTATATAAAACGTCGCTAATGTACACAATTTAGCGACGTTAATCTAACATCGCTAAATATACGTCGCCAATTGAGCAGATTTTAGTAGTGAAACATATTTAAGACTTTTGTGGTCTGTAAATATTTCCACTCTCTCTCCATAGAGGTAGTGCTTCCACAACTTCAAACCAAATATAACTGCTGTAAGCTCCAAATCATGCGTGGGATAGTTCTTCTTATTCCGTAATTGCCTAGATGCGTAAGCAATTACTTTCCCGTTTTGTTTAAGAACACAGCCCAATCCTTTACCGGAGGTATCACTATAAATTGAGTAACCGCCGGTACCTGAGGGTAGCGATAGTATCAGTGTCGTTGTAAGTCTCTTCTTCAGCTTTTCAAATACTGAATGGCAAGCTTTGGACCAAATAAATTCTTCGTTCTTTCTGGTAAACTTCGTCATTGGCTCAGCAATTCTGGCAAAGTCCTTTACAAATTTTCGGTAGTAGCCAGCTAAGCCCAAAAAGCTTCTGATTTCTGCAACTGAGCTTGGTGTAGTCCACGTCTCAATAGCAGCTATCTTCTTTGGGTCCACCGAAATTCCTTCTCCTGTGACAACATGGCCAAGAAAATCCACCTTGTCTAAGAAGAATTCGCATTTAGATAGCTTACCATAGAGCTTCTCCTTCCTTAAAGTTCCCAGAACTTTCCTCAGGTGCTCTTCATGCACTTCTTCGGTCTTCGAGTAGATCAGGATATCATCGATGAAGACAACAATAAACTGATCCAGGTATTCATGAAAGACCTTGTTCATGAGATTCATGAATACCGCAGGGGCATTAGTCAATCCAAACGGCATGACCAAAAATTCATATTATCCATATTTCGTGTTGAATGCCGTCTTTAGAATATCCTCTTTCCTGACCTTGATTTGGTGGTAGCCAGATCGAAGATCTATTTTCGAGAATACCTTAGCTCCACTTAGTTGATCAAACAGGTCATCGATCCGGGGCAGAGGGTACTTGTTCTTGATGGTGATGTTGTAAAGCGCCCGGTAGTCGATGCACATCCGCATAGTTCCATCCTTCTTGGATACGAACAAAACTGGTGCTCCCCAGGGTGAAGCTCCATCTATGATAAATCCCTGGGCCTTCAGTTCGTCAATCTGGTCCTTCATTTCCTTGGCCTCCTTGGGGTTGACTCTGTAGCATCCTCGAAAAATAGGGGAAGAGCCGGGAACTAGATCAATAGTGAATTCTACACCTCGATCTGGGGGCAATCCCGGAAGACTATCAGGGAAGACATCTATGAATTTTGCTATGATAGGATGAGGAGGCCCGGGGTCTTCGGTGATAGAGGAGTAGATAACACTCTCTATATCTTTCGGAGTTCGAGAGATTTCAAACTCTGGTTCTCCTGGTGGGCTAAAAACTACACATCCTCTGTGACAATCTATCGGTGCATGCTGCTTACTTAGCCAGTCCATCCCTAGGACTACATCATAGTTGGGCAAGGGCATCACAAGTAAGAGTACAAAGAATTTATGGCCTGAGATAGTTATGGGGCAGTTACAGGTCTCGGTGATGGGTATGGGTCCACCACCGGTCATAACTCTACATATCATCTTGCTAAACCCCGTAACTAGGTAGTGTGCAAAAATAAACTTTGATGATATAAAACTGTGTGATGCACCCGAATCAAATAATGCTAAAGCAGGATGTGAATGCACATAAATGGAACCTGTGATGACATCAGCGGTGTGTTCCAGTTCTGGCTCTTGCTCGTCTGCTGTTAGGGAAAAAGCTCGCACAGCCTTCTGTTGGTGTTGCCCAAACTGTTGTTGCTGAGTGGGTAGGGGAGCCTTCTGCTGTGTTGTTTCGGTCCGGTTGAATGCCATGGGGAAGTCTCTCACTTGGTGGATGGCAGACCCACAAACTAGGCAGTATCCTAGTCTTTTCCTGCAAATGTTCGCCTGATGTTCTGGCCTCTTACAGAAATCGCAGATAGGGATCTGCTTCTGAGGCGCTCTGTCATTGGTCTTTGCCTGATGATGCTGCTGGTGGTGGTGAGGAGGCCTGTTGTGGTTGTTGTGGTTGGACCTCTTCTGGTTACTCTGTAAGTTGCTAGTTCCATAATACTCCCTTTTTGAACGAGCAGGCTGACTCTTCTCTATATCCTGAGCTCGTATTAGGATCCTCTCGTACGTCTTGGTGCCGCCTACGATCACGGGGGTGTGAATCTCTTCCCTCAACCCAAATCTGAATCTTTCAGCACGATCTGCGGGGTCAGCAACCAAGTTCTTGGCAAAGCGACTAAGTTGACCAAACTCTGTCGCATATTCACCAACCGTCATGTTCCCTTGCTTCAGATCCTGCAACTGTCTTTCCATCTCCCGCAACGCTGATGTTGGAAAGAACTTCCTGCGGAACAACCTCTTGAAGGTGTTCCAGTTAAGCTGCCTGTCCTGGAGTCGGGGTTCATTCCGATACCAGGTGCTTGCTACATCTAGCAGTTGGAGTCCTACAGCTTCAACCTGGAGGTCATCTGGAAGTCGAGCGACGCTGAGGAGACGCTCCATGCTGTCGAGCCATTCGTCGGCATAGATGATTTTTTTGGTTCCCTTGAAGGATCAAGGGCCCAGCTTCTTGAATTTCTCAATATCGCCGACCTTAGCAGACCTTGGTTCTGATTGGGCTGCTTCTCCTCTCTCGAGGACAGCCATAGCCACGTTGTAGGCATTCTCCATGCATTCTCTCATAATCGCAGTCTGCTCGCGATGAGCTTCAGCTTGGGCTCTCTGGGCCTCAAGCACTCCTCGTAGCAGGCCTACGAGGTCGGTGGGGTCCACGGGTACTGGTAGGGCAGCTGGAGAGGGCACTACTATAGGGGACTGCAGCTCAGTTCGAGAAGATGTAGGATCTGCCACCGGAGTTGTAGGAGTGTAAACTCCACGGGGTGCTGGTGCATTATGGGGACGATCGGTTTGCTGCCGAGGTGTAGGATCTGGACTTGCTTAAGGAGGTGGGGTGTGATCGGGTGATGACACCCCATCGCCAGCAGTGTTGGTCTTGTCTATGGCCATACTCTGGAAGGTTTAGGATACAAAACATAAGCAAGGTAGCCTACCAGTCTATAACAAACAAAATATTTATTTATAATATATTTCGGTCCTATGTTGTGACAAATTAATGTTCTAGTGTTCTAATTATTTCTAGATATGTTTACCTAAGTCGTTGATCGAGGACCTGCAAGGGCCACCACTAAAAATATGTCACGACCCGATCCCAAATTGTTGGGTCGAATCGGATCATGCACAGCCTGCACCGTTGTAGACGGCGGCAGTAAGCTGTTTCTATATTGTCACGACCTGCACCCGCTATAAGGGCACGTGTACGTAACAATGCCCAGCCCTCACCGTAAAAACGGTATGGAATACTGTAGGTTTACTACTCTAACAACAGTTTATATAATATCAAAACCTGTCGAGAATATGGTCAACTCCGAACGGAGGACAAGCAATGATAATATATGAGTACTCAATCACAACTCTAAGATGATAAAGTAAATACTGAATGATAAAGACAATAAGTCAATAAAATATAACATGTCAAGTCCAAACACAAAGAATATATAAGTCCAAGTCCAAAGTCTCTAATACTAGCCAAAATAATAACAGTCTCAAGAGTAACTGGAGACAAGGTCCAGTACAAAAACCTACTCTATCTACAGGATAGGCGGTATCTCGCCCTGCAGTACTACACCCTGCTGATCTAGGGTATCTGTCTCTAAACCTACTACGTCCGGTGGGTCATAGTAAGTGCAGTAATAGTCCTCCTCTGTATCTGTAAACATTGTCAACATATCCGGTCAGGATGGAACGAATACATAAATCTCATAACAGATCTCAAGATAGAATAAAAGCCATAAGACTGTAAATAGAGCATATACAATAAAATCATCGAGTGTACATGTATGTATCATGGCATGGTAAGCTGTAGAGCTAGAGCTAAAACAGGAAAGTAAAACTGATCATGGTATGTACACAAATCAGGGTAAGCCATCTGTCCAATGTGTGTGAGTAGTAGTTTCAACTTGTGATCGGCTTGGGCACCTGTAAGTAACTGGTCAGGCTAGTCATAAGTGCGGTATATGACTAACACCGTTCGGGAATGCGGGATGGATTTGATCACAGGCATACGCTACTACTCCCCCAACCCCAACTGGTAGAATAGATCCAAACAGGACACGTCACTGCACGGGATTCTATGAGAAGGGAGCAAGACTTCTCTAGAATCGGTGACCATATATTGTGCAAGAGCTATAAGGGAGCTTGCACAATATATCCCAAGCTAACAAGGAGTAACATCTCTCGTCAAGATCCAGGAATACCAATCCGTGAGAACCATGTGTCAGGAATAAGCATATCTACACTAAGTACATGAATCGTAACAGTTATCATAAATTGGAAAAAAGTTATCAGAGAATGTACTCGCCTGTGATATGATATAATATGTCAACTGGATCCAATGCAGCGCCTCGAGGACCTATAGAGTGGACATCCAGTCCATCTTACGGCGTATGTTGCCGAAATACCGATTATCTTGAGTATCGCGAGATACTTAATGATATCGTGCGATACCATCGTCCTAATCCCACACGAAACCACGATTTCAACTCGGGAGCCTACCCACAAAATCTAAATCACATAATCTAAGTCTCATCCAATTTTGGACGCGTTCTGACACTCGGAACTCAATTTCACCCTTTCACTAAATCCTATTCACTCACTCTCCTCAAAATCCCATCCTAACACCACTATTATCACCATTTCAACTCCTACTACTACCATTCTTCTTTCCCTTCTCCTTCTCCTTCTCCTTATTCTTTCTTGTTCTTTCCTTCTCCTTATTCTTTTTCTTCTCCTTATTCTTCTTCTCCTTATTCTTCTTCTCATTCTTCTTCTCATTCTCCTTTTTCCTTATTCTCCCCTCCTCCTTATCCTTCCCTTCTCCTTATTCTCCCCTCCTCCTTATCCTAATGCTAACTGCTGCTGCTGCTCTACTGCTAACTGCTGCTGCTGCTTGTGCTTAAGCTGCTGCTGCTGCTAGGGCTAATTGCTGCTGCTGCTCCTGCAGTCTACTGCTGCTGCTGCTCCTACTTTCTACTGCTGCTGCTGCTACTCCTTATTCCTTCTTCTTCTACTTCTTCTTCTCCTACAACTCCTTCCCTCTATATATATATATATATATATATATATATATATATATATATATATATATATATATATATATATATATATATATATATATATATATATCTAGATATCTATATATATTTTATCTAGATATCTATATATAGATAGATAGTTAGATAGATAAATAGAGTATATGTATATATATATATATATATATATATATATATATATATATATATATATATATATATATATATATATATATATATATATATATACACACATACACATCTACATATATATATATATATATATATATATATATATATATATATATATATATATATATATATATATATATATATATATATATATACATACACATCTATATATATATATATATATATATATATATATATATAGACACTCACACATATATATAAAAAAAAAAAAAAAAAAATAAAATATATATATATATATATATATATATATATATATATAGACACTCACACATATATATGTGTGTGTGTGAGTGTCTATATATTTTTTTTTCTATATGTGTGAGTGTCTATATATATATATATATATATATATATATATATATATATATATATATATATATATATATATATATATATATATATATATATATATAGACACTCACACACATATAGAAAAAAAAAAATATAGACACTTACACACACATATAAATATATATATATATATATATATATATATATATATATATATATATATATATATATATTTATATATACATATATATATGGACACACACACACACTCAAACACTCTCACACACACTCTCATGACACCACCACCACCACTCTCCTCTACACACACACACAAATACATATATATATATATATATATATATATATATATATATATATATATATATATATATATATATATATATATATATATATATATATAAGGGAAAACCCCTAATAAAATTCTTAAACTAGGTTTTATGGAAACCTATAAAAGCTAGGGTCAAATTGTAGAGAATGGTCTCCTCTACATTTATTGTGAAGGAAATAAATGAAGATGAGAAATTTAGGAGGGTTAATGAGCATACCTAATTGTTGTTCTTCTTGAAGAAGGAGGAGCTCCAAAAAAGAATGAAATGAAGAGAGAGAGAGAGAGAGAGATTACTTTGGAGTGAAGGAAAGAAGAGGGGGAGTGGCCTATGTGTGGCCGGCCATGGGGGGTTTAATGGGTTTGGGTGGAGACCCATTAGGCCTCCACACCCATTAGACTTAGTTTGGGTTGGTTTGGATTTGGTTTGGTTTGGTTTGTTTTGGTTCAATTTCAAAAAGACTAATTAAGCCTCTAAATGACTAGTTAAGCCATGGGAGTATGGTTTATGGTTTCTAACCTAGTTAGGATGGCATGTGGGCCAAGCCCAGCTAGTATGTGGGTCCCACTAGCGTCCAGACTACCCGGGTCTCCAACTTAAGTCCAAATTGGATAAAATTTAAACTAAATCAACCAAATCCCTAAAAATCCTATAAAATCAAATAAAATTCCCAAAAATTATAAAACTTGGAAAATGACGAAAATACCCCTAATTTGAAAACTGGGGGTGACAAATCTACCCTCCTTAAAAGAATTTCGTCCTCGAAATTTAAACAACTCAAAACATGCAAACAGAAACAGTAAACTTAAAAGCATATACCTCATGGCTCGAAGAGATATGGGAATCGCTTCCGCATGTTGTCCTCTCTCTTCCAGGTAGACTCACCTGAAGAGTGGTGCCTCCATGCAACGCGAACCAAGGGAATGACCTGGTTCCGGAGAACCTTCTCTCTTCGGTCCAAGATCTCAACCGGCTTCTCTGGATAGCTGAGTGTTGGTCCCACTTCGATCTCGGAGTGGTCCAAGACGTGACTGGGATCTGCCACGTACCGTCTTAGCTGCGACACGTGGAACACGTTGTGCACTCCCTCTAGTGCGGGCGGTAACTCCAATCGGTAAGCCACTGCACCGACCCTGCCCAAGATACGAAAAGGTCCGATGTATCGTAGACTAAGCTTCCCGCCGCCACCAAAACGAATCGTACCACGCGTCGGAGAAATCCGCAGGAACACAAGATCACCAACCTAGAACAAAAACACAAGGCTTAAAGCTTGATCTAAAACAATCACAATCAGACTCAAATACTAGAAAAATCTAAACTATACCTCAAACTCCAACGGCCTCCGGTGGCTATCGGCCCAATGCCGCTGCCTATCCTGCGCCACCCGAAGTCTATCTCTGATAACCCTGACCTTCTCTGCAGCATCCACTACCATCTCATGGCCAAACAAAACCCTCTCGCCGATATTATCCCAAGACAAGGGAGTACGGCACCTCCGTCCGTATAGAGCCTCGAAAGGTGACATCTCTATACTGGCTTGGTAGCTGTTGTTGTAAGAAAACTCTACCACGTGAAGGTGGTCCTCCTAAGATCCCTCGAAGTCTAAGAAACAGGTACGAAGCATATCCTCGAGGGTCTGAATCGTCCTCTTCGACTACCCGTCTGTCTGGGGGTGGTATGCGGTACTGAACTTGAGCGATGTGCCCAAGCTAAGCTGCAAACTCCTCCAGAAGAGGGAAGTGAATCGGCTGTCCCGATCCGAGACTATACTCACTGGAACCCCGTGCAATCGGACTATCTGCCGCACGTACATCTCGGCCAGCCTCTCCGTAGACAAACCCACCTTGAAAGGCAAAAAGTGGGCCAATTTGGTCAATCGATCAACAATGACCTAAATCGCATCCTTTCTTCCTGGAGAGCGCGGAAGCCCAAATACAAAGTCCATAGTAATATGCTCCCACTTCCACTCAGGAATGGGTAGTGGCTGGAGCAATCCACCGGGTCTCTGCCTCCCGGCTTTCACCTGCCGGCACACCAAGCATCTAGAAACGAACTGAGCCACCTCGCATTTCATGCCATACCACCAAACATGCTGTCTCAAGTCTCTATACATCTTGTTGGCTCCAGGATGCATAGAGTACTGAGAACGATGCGCCTCCTGAAGAACCTCCTCCCGAAGTCCTCCATTCGGCACACATAATCTGGTACCATACCTCAACGACCTATCTTTCGCTATAGAGAACTCATCCAACAGTCCTGTCCGGACCTACTTTCTGATGACTCTCATAGCCTCATCCTCAAACTGAGCTGCTCTGACTCTGTCCATCAGCTCTGACTGCACCTGAAGACCCCACATCTGTTCTTCGAACCCAGGAACTATCACCTCTATGCCCAAGCTCTCCAGATCTGCCAGAAGGTGACGATCCATCGTCAAACACATGGCCACGGGATACCTGCTCAAATCATCCACAACCACGTTGGCCTTCCCCGAATGGTACTGTAAGGATATATCAAAATCCTTCATCAGCTCTAACCATCGCCTCTGCCTCATATTCAGCTCCTTCTGGGTAAATACGTACTTCAAGCTCTTGTGGTCAGTATAAATCTCCACACGCTCTCCGTACAGATAGTGTTTCCACAGCTTCAAAGCAAAGATGACCGTTGCCAGCTCCAGATCGTGGGTAGGGTAGTTCCTCTCATGAGGACGTAACTGCCTAGATGTATAGGCAATCACCTTCCCGTGCTGTTGAAGTACACAACCCAAACCCCGTCCTGAAGCGTCACTGTAGATCGTATAACCACCAGATCCAGATGGCAGCGTCAAGATAGGAGCTGTAGTCAACCTCGTCTTCAGCTCCTCAAAGGCAGCCTGGCACTCCTCGGACCAAACAAACTCTTCGTCTTTCCTGGTAAGTCGGGTCATCGGCTGGGCAATCCTGGAAAAGTCCTGTACGAACATCCGATAATAACCTGCCAGACCCAAAAAATTCTGAACCTCTGCTACTGAGCTCGGCGTAGACCAGGACTCCACTGCAGAAATCTTCTTCGGATCCACTGAAATCCCCTCACCAGAGACAATATGGCCTAGGAACTCCACGCGATCCAAAAAGAACTCGCACTTCGACAGCTTACCATACAGCTGCTCCCTCTTGAGAGTGTCCAGCACAATCCTCAGGTGCTCCTTGTGCTCCTCTGGCGTCTTCGAATAGATGAGAATGTCATCGATGAAGACCACCACGAACTTGTCAAAGTACTGATGGAATACCTTGTTCATCAAGTTCATGAATACCGTCGGGGTGTTAGTCAACCCAAATGGCATGACGGTATACTCATACTGGCCATAACGGGTCCGAAATACAGTCTTCGGAATGTCATCCCGCTTTACCTTCAGCTGATGGCACCCGGTACGCAAGTCGATCTTCGAGAACACCCTCGCGCCGCTCAACTGGTCGAATAAGTCATCAATCCTTGGCAAAGGATACTTGTTCTTGATGGAAAGGTTGTTGAGCGCCCTGTAATCGATGCACATACGTACCGTACCATCCTCCTTCGGGACGAAAAGAACTGGCACGCCCCAAGGTGAAGAACTATATCGGATAAAGCCCTTGTCCTCCAGCTCATCGACCTGTTTCTTCAGCTCCGCTAACTCACTGTTATTGATTCTATAGACGTGCTGTGAGATAGGCTCAGCGTCCGGCACTAGGTCTATAGAAAACTCAACATCACGATCTGGCGGCATTTCGGGCAACTCCTCGGGAAAGACATCCAAGAACTCAGCAATAAGTGGATGTGGCAACATCGGCCCCGCCAACAACGCTCCGCAGAATCCATCTCCTGGCTCCGCTGCACTTCTGGTGAACTCAAACTCTGGCTCTCCCCGGCGGCCTGAACAGAATCCTACTTCCTCTACAGTCTATGCTAGCATGGTGTATGCTCAACCAGTCCATACCGAGTACCATATCGTAACTCGGAAGTGGTATTACGAGCAAACACGCACTCAGCTCCCGGCCTCTCAAAGAAACTCTCCTTCCCTTGCAAACATTATTAACCAGGATGATGCCAATCCCAGTCATAATCTTGCAAGTCCTACCAAGATACTCAGCAATGATATTGTGCCTAAGAGCAAAAGAAATAGACACAAAACAGTGCGGAGCACCAGAATCAAACAAGGCTAAGGCAGGAAAAGAATCGAGCAGAACAGAACCTGCGACAACATCTGCTATAAGCTCCATCTCCTCGGCTGCAAGAGTAAAGGCTCTACCCTGAACACACTTCTGCTGGCGGTGCTGGACAAACTGCTGCTGCTGGGTTGGAAGTGGACTCCGCTGCTGAACTACAGGCACACTAGCTGGTGCCCTCGGAACAGGTGCCCTCTGAGCTGCTCCAGCAACACGGGGGTTCTTAGGACACTCCCGTATCTGATGCCCAGCGGCACCGTAAAAGAGGCACAAACCCAGCCTCCTCCTACAGAACTCAAAGAGGTGACCGGGCTTCTTGCAGTAGTGGCACGGAGGATCATCCTGCCCCTGACGCTGTTGAACCCTCTGGACAGGTGCCCTGGCCTGCACCTGCTGCTGATGACGCTGGAACGGCTGATGCTGAAGCTGAGGGCGCTTAGCAGCCCCCACGCTGCTAATGGCCCCTGAAAACAAATTACGATCCCTCTTCGGCTTTAAGCCCCACTCTCTCTCCACCTTCCGAGCCTCCGCATAGACCTCTACATATGTCACATAGAAGAAAGAGATCAGGATATTGATATTCCATGTCAATCCCTCCCGGAAGTGCTCTGCTCGGATCACTGGGTCGCTCACCATGTACTCGGCATATCAGCTCAGCCGGCCGAACTCCGTCGCATACTCCTCCACAGTCATACTGCCCTGTTGCAGGTTCTAAAACTGCCGCACTAGGCCGATCTTGTCTGTAGGGAAAAAGAACTTCTCTCTGAACAGGGCCCGAAACTCAGCCCAAGTGTGGCCCTCTTCTGCAAGAGCCGGTTCGTTCCGAAACCATGTCCGGACAACATCTAATAACTGCAAGCCAACCGCCTCGACCTTCAGGTCGTCTGCCAGGCGGGAGGCCCTCATCTGACGCTCGATATCCTCGAGCCAGTCATCAGCATATACAATACCCTCGGTCCCTCTGAAATCCCTCGGATCCATCTTCTTGAAAGCCTGGATGTCTCCGGGCTTCTGCTGCTGCGCCTCCCGCTGCGGAGCCCCACGCTCCACCGTAGCCAGGGCCAACCTATGGGCATCCTCCATGCCCTGGCGCATTGCCTCAGTCTGTCTCATCTGTACCTCGTGCTGGGCCCGCTGGGACTCCAGCACCTGCAGAAAGAATGCGAGCATCTGCACCATATCTGTAGGCAGAGGAGGCAACGGAGGAATAGCTCCCACCACCGGCGGAGGAGTCCCCTCTGAGAAGGAGGAGGAACGCCCCCGACAGCCCCCGGCACTCCAGGAAGATCACCCGCAGTGACCCCAGGGACAGTCATCGAGAGCGCTGGAGGAGTACCCCCAAGAGACCCTACTGAAGTCCCAACTGCAGGGGAAGTGACTGGAGCCTGTCCGCCAGAGGTAGCAGACCTCTCCGTCTCCCCGTGCTCCTCACCGGAAGAATGAGTCATAACCATCCTGGAGACAGATTAAAAAAAAGATATTAATATGGCACAAGAAGGACTATATCAAAGGAGGACAGCTAGAATACATTAAATCAATATCAAAGACGGTAAGCAAGATAAGCAAGGAAAGATCCTAATGTGATTGAGTACTCTTAGCCTACCACCTCCTATATGTAACACAGGCTCGTAGTCAACACTCTAAGACGAGTGCTGCTACGACATCGCACTAATTACGACTTCAGGACCTGCATGGGCCACCACTAAAAATGTGTCACGACCCACACCCGCTATATGGGCACGTGTGCGTAACAACGCCCAGCCCTCACCGTAAAAATGGCATGGAACGATGTAGGTTTACTACTCTAACAACAGTTTATATAATATCAAAACCTGTCGAGAATATGGTCAACTCCGAACGGAGGACAAGCAATGATAATATATGAGTACTCAATCACAACTCTAAGATGATAAAGTAAATACTGAATGATAAAGACAACACGACAATAAAATATAACATGTCAAGTCCAAACACAAAGAATATACAAGTCCAAGTCCAAAGTCTCTAATACTAGCCAAAATAATAACAGTCCCAAGAGTAACTGGAGACAACGTCCAGTACAAAAACCTACTCTAACTACAGGATAGGCGGTATCTCGCCCTGCGGTACTGCACCCTGCTGATCTAAGATATCTGTCTCTAAACCTACTACGTCCGGTGGGTCGTAGTAAGTGCAGTAATAGTCCTCCTCTGCATCTGTAAATATTATCAACATATCCGGTCAGGATGGAACGAGTACATAAATCTCATAACAGATCTCAAGATAGAATAAAAGCCATAAGACTGTAAATAGAGCATATACAATAAAATCATGGAGTGTACATGTATGTATCATGGCATGGTAAGCTGTAGAGCCAGAGCTAGAACAGAAAAGTAGAACTGATCATAGTATGTACACAAAATCAGGGTAAGCCATCTGTCGAATGTGTGTGATTAGTAGTTTCAACTTGTGATCGGCTTGGGCACCTGTAAGTAACTGGCCTGGCAAGTCATAAGTACGGTATATGTCTAACACTGTTCGGGAATGCGGGATGGATTTGATCACAGGCATACGCTACTACTCCCCCACCCCCAACTGGTAGAATGGATCCAAACAGGATACATCACTGCACGGGATTCTATGAGAAGGAAGCAAGTCTTCTCTAGAATCGGTGACCATATATTGCGCAAGAGCTACAAGGGAGCTTGCACAATACATCCCAAGCTAACAAGGAATAACATCTCTCGTCAAGATCCAGGAATACCAATCCGTGAGAACCATGTGTCAGGAATAAGCATATCTACACTAAGTACATGAATCATAACAATTATCATAAATTGGAAAAAAGTTATCAGAGAATGTACTCGCCTGTGATATGATATAATATGTCAACTGGATCCAATACAGCGTCTCGAGGACCTATAGATAACAAGACGTATCAATACTATGTTTAGGAAGTAAAGTCAAATCAATTTAAATCCTATTAAGTCATTCTAGGTCAAGACAAGTCTAGTTAGGTCAACCTTGGTCATAGGAGAACATTGGAAGTCAATCCGAATCAAACTAGGTCAAAAGTTGACTTACAGTTGACTTTTGGTCAACGGGTCAAATCTGGTCAACTCTAGGTCAACCCTAGGTCAATAGTGACTAACAGTTGACTTTTGGTCAACTGTTCAACTCTAATGGAATTTGGGACTAAATTGGGTAAAGTATTGACCCATGGTTGACTTTTGGTCTAAAAAGTCAACCGTGGTCAACCAAGGTCAAGACTAGGTCTAGGTGACTATTTCTAACCATTACCAACCCTTACAACCCATATCCAAGTCCATCTTGAACTCCGAAACCTATATCTTGGCCGTAGGCCAATATCTTAAATTTACCCTTTACAAAGGTAAATTCCTAACCTAGTCCAATACCAAGTTAGCCTACCTACGCTTGGTATTTCGACCCGTGCTTCCTAGGGTAGTAGGATACTAGCCTACGCTATCATTACCTACCAAGCTTCCTAGGTAGAGTGGACATCCAGTCCATCTTACGGCGTATGTTGCCGAAAAAACCGATTATCTTGAGTATCGCGAGATACTCAATGATATCGTGCGATACCATCGTCCTACTCCCACACGAAACTCCGATTTCAACTCGGAAGCCTACCCACAAAATCTAAATCACATAATCTAAGTCTCATCCAATTTTGGACGCGTTCCGACACTCGGAACTCAATTTCACCCTTTCACTAAATCCTATTCACTCACTCTCCTCAAAATCCCATCCTAACACCACTATTATCACCATTTCAACTCCTACTACTACCACTTTTCTTTTCCTTCTCCTTCTCCTTCTCCTTATTCTTTCTTATTCTTTCCTTATCCTTATTCTTCTTCTTCTTATTCTTCTTCTCCTTATTCTTCTTCTCATTCTTCTTCTCATTCTCCTTTTTCCTTATTCTCCCCTCCTCCTTATCCTTCCCTTCTCCTTATTCTCCCCTCCTCCTTATCCTAATGCTAACTGTTGCTGCTGAACTACTGCTAACTGCTGCTGCTGCTTGTGCTTAAGCTGCTGCTGCTGCTAGTGCTAATTGATGTTGTTGCTACTGCAGTAGCTGCTGCTGCTACTGCAGTCTACTGCTGCTGCTGCTCCTACTTTCTACTGCTGCTGCTGCTACTCCTTATTCCTTCTTCTTCTTCTTCTTCCCCTACAACTCCTTCCCTATATATATATATATATATATATATATATATATATATATATATATATATATATATATATATATATACTCATGTATATATATATATACTCATGTATATATATATATATATATATATATATATATATATATATATATATACTCATGTATATATATAAAAAAAAAAAAAAAAAAAATATATATATATATACTCATGTATATACATATACTCTATTTATCTATTTAACTATCTATATGTGTGTGTGTGTGTGTGTGTGCGTGTTTGAGTGTGTGTGTGTGTCTATATGTATATAGATATGTATGTGTGTGTGTATATATATATATATATATATATATATATATATATATATATATATATATATATATATATATATATATATCACCTATCTACATACACACGTACACATCTAAATATATACATACACATCTACATATATATATATAGACACTCACACACACACACACACACACACACACACACACACACACACATATATATATATATATATATATATATATATATATATATATATATATATATATATATATATACTCACTATATATATATATATATATATATATATATATATATATATATATATATATGGATACACACACCTATCTACATACACACATACACATCTAAATATATACATACACATCTACATATATATATATATATATATATATATATATATATATATAGACACTCACACACACACACACACACACACACACACATATATATATATATATATATATATATATATATATATATATATATATATATATATATATGTGAGTATATATATATATATATATATATATATATATATATATATATATATATATATATATATATATATATATATATATATATATATATATATGGACACACACACACTCAAACACTCTCACACACACTCTCATGACACCACCACCACCACTCTCCTCTACACACACACACAAATACATATATATATATATATAAAATATATATATATATATATATATATATATATATATATATATAAAAGGGAAAACCCCTAATAAAATTCTTAAACTAGGTTTTATGGAAACCAATAAAAGCTAGGGTCAAATTGTAGAGAATGGTCTCCTCTACATTTATTGTGAAGGAAATAAAAGAAGATGAGGAATTTATGAGGGTTAATGAGCATACCTAATTGTTGTTCTTCTTGAAGAAGGAGGAGCTCCAAAAAAGAATGAAATGAAGAGAGAGAGAGAGATTACTTTGGAGTGAAGGAAAGAAGAGGGGGAGTGGCCTATGTGTGGCTGGCCATGGAAGGTTTAATGGGTTTGGGTGGAGACCCATTAGGCCTCCACACCCATTAGACTTAGTTTGGGTTGGTTTGGATTTGGTTTGGTTCAGTTTGTTTTGGTTCAATTTCAAAAAGACTAATTAAGCCTCTAAATGACTAGTTAAGCCATGGGAGTATGGTTTATGGTTTCTAGCCTAGTTAGGATGGCATGTGGGCCAAGCCCAGCTAGTATGTGGGTCCCACTAGCGTCCAGACTACCCGGGTCTCCAACTTAAGTCCAAATTGGATAAAATTCAAACTAAATGAACCAAATCCCTAAAAATCCTATAATATCAAATAAAATTTCCAAAAATTATAAAACTTGGAAAATGACAAAAATACCCCTAATTCGAAAACTGGGGGTGACATATATGCAGGTAATCTCAACAACAATTATATTTGTCACAACTTTAATATTATGAACATTTAAAACTTTTGTTCAACAATTGAAAGTACAACTGAAACTGGAATACTGAAACAAAAAGTCTGCAACTCTAACATAGAGAAAAAAGAAAATCAACTAGCTAAATGGCCGGCTCATCGGCCTCGGGATCAGCGTCTTCTATGTGAGACTCTGGAAGCACCGCAGGGTACAGCACGGGATCATAATAGCTATTGAACAATAGCTCAGCATCATCAATGTCACCTATTATGGGGGATCCAGTCAGGAAAGGAGCAAAGTACAATTATATATATCTAACATTTTAATTAATAATGGTAATTTTCAATTTTAAACAGTTTGAAATACTTGAACCATATATTTTCCAGCAATTTTTCCAGCAATTCAATATTTGGAAACAATATGATTTGAATAGGTAATGTATATGACCGGCTTGGGTTGTACAATAGCATCCTAGTGATGCGATACGGCTTATCCCCGTGTGAAAGAGGGTAAGCTCACACAATAATGCAATATGAAGGTATTGGTCATAAACACTACACTACTCCCCAATATCCTACAATCAATAACAATCAATATTTGAACTCTAGGAGAGAGTTCCATGTAGCAATGTGGTTTAAGCATGCAAGGTAACAATTACTAATTAAAATGCAATATAACATAACCGTAATGCCTTTGTTTTATTGACTGGATTTGGATGTTGATACTGGGAAGGAGATCAGATATGTCCTCGAAACCCTACAGTTTGAGAACTCTGACTTAGAAATATAAGGAAACCATTTCTAGGTGTGCTAGTTACAATCTCTAAAAGCAGGTCCTAGTCAAGTTTTTAAGTTATTTAATTAATCTAACGAGCAAAACTCTAACGTTACAACTACAAACGTTAATTTACCAAACAGAGTCAATTTACTGTTTTATTGGGAAAGATAGTATTTTCAGGTTATTTATCAAAACTGGGTATTTCATAATACATATAAAACTAAGATTTTTCTTTAAGTGATGAAAACATGAACTTGTTTAATTTACTAATAATCTTTATTCATTTTAACTTAATGTGAGAAACTCTTATTAATTTTTTTATATAAAAATAAGTAGTAACAATTTTTAATTACGCGCTTTATCAACGTAATCAACAACCCAAAATTAACCAAAAAGTTTAACTACACAAACCAGAAAGAAAGAAAAACCTAAGCTACACAAATACAGCCACAGAAAATAAAATAAAAACTGGACTTATGCTCTTATAATTTATTACATAAATTATATTTAAAATAAGACTGGGGCGAGCTTTCAGTGCCGTGAAACGGTCCAATCAAAAAGGCTGAGGCCCTGCACCCAAAATACTATAGGCCAGTAACAAGTCCTAAATAATATTTTAATTATAAAAGTATAGGTAAGTCTCAGACTTGGTCATACAAAACTCATGTTGTATTTTAGCTTATGCCTCAACGTCCGAAAATGTCGGTTTCGTTTGCATTTCGCTATGGCCCATAGACCGATACAGTCGTCGCCCGAAAGTGGTATCCGAAAGCCAACCAACACAAAAAATCGTCCAATTACAGGAACCGAACTCGAGAAATAAACCAAAAAGTCTTCAAAATATTTTAGAAAAATTGGGCAGCATCTCCTTTATAACTAGGATGATCTAGCCACATTGGCGAGTCCCACACAAAATCCAGTATAGACATATATAACTCCGGTCTTCCAAATTTCCAAAACACATAACCATTTTCCAATTATTTTCCATAAGCCAAACCAAAGAAAAACCATATCTACTCATAAAAATATATCCACAGAAGTTTAAGCAAAAATACATAAATCCAAACTAGAAATAACTAAACCACAGAACCATTCCGAAAGGTGTTCGGAAAGTCCGAAACCAAAACTACAACAAATCGAGACGATTCACATAACGGGATTGGGACCATGTTATCATCGACTCTACGAAAGGGACGAACTACTATGATTAAACAGAAATTACCCAATATCCGTTGGTCGGGGAGCCGCGGGATAACTCGGGAATATCGAAACAGCGTTCGGACAACGGATCGGTGCTCGGAACAGCGATGGACAGCGGGCAGCGCTGTCACGGAGTCACAGAGCACGGGAACAGGAAGGCGGAGACGGGAGGCGGCCGCGAGGGGGTCGCCGGGCTTGGCGCGCAGGTGGTCTCGGCCGGGGGTCGCCGGGAGGGGCGCGGTCGGCTAGGGCTCGGGAATGGGTTTGAGAGGGATGATGGAGAAGGAGAGGGGAAGGGGTTTTTTTTATAGGCAGAGGGCTTGGGGTTACGGAAAGAAAGGGTCGCCGGAAGGTTACGGAAGAGGAGGGGTGATGGCGGCGGCGGTTTCGGAAGGGAAAATGGAGGGGCTCGGATGAGAGAGATGATGGTTCTGAGAAATGAAAGGAAATGAAATGAATTCTTTTCTTATAAAAAGAAGTTGTGATATATAATATATTTTAAAGGATTAAAGTTGGTTTCGAAAACCGAGATTGGGTTCGGTTTCGGAAATAGATTCTAGACTGGTTCGGGACGGATTAAGCTAAATAAAATTTAATAAATAATTTTTTTAAAAAAAATATGATTTTCCAAATAATAATAATAATAAGCTGACCCAACTAATTAGCAAACAAAAATCCAACAGTTAAATTAATAAATTTGAAATTTACGGATTTTACAATGACCAATTGGCTGATCCTCAGGGATCTCCAACGGTGGCACAGGGGGCATATGCGGTCGACGGAGCGTTTGCGTCGATGACTGTACCAGTGAATGTAGATCGACTAAGGGGTCCTGGGAAGCGGCTTCCCATTGCTCCAGCTAAAATGGAAAATATACTTGTGTTTAATGCAACATAGACATGTATATATCATTGTTTATTTGATTTAGATTTATACATATACCATCGTATTTACTTGTTTGGTCCTGATACGATGACTAAAATCATCCATTGCTCGTTGAGTAACCCGAGCCTCCTCAAAGACATATCGGCGATTCTGGATGCGCGGAACACCGTACCAGACCAAGAAGTGATATGTGCCATAAACTGCAGTCATTATACAAAATTAAAATAAAAGCTTTACCAGAAATTTGACCTTATATATAAGTATTATAATTTGTAACTTACAATCATTGTCATCATCCACAACTGCTGACATGTGGGTCACGTCATGCGTGGCATATCGCCCCTCCCATCCTAAACAACGTAGCTGAATTCGTGCTCTGAGACGTGATCTTCCAATACTATAGGCAGCGGGTCTAACGGTACGACTTGTTTCAACCCTAACTGTCGCAGGACATGATCAGCGGGATAAAACATAATGTACGAATTGTACATGACATAATATCTATGTCTACTACTCTCAACAATATCATCTATCACCTGTTGCGGGCACGATTGAGGAGTCCAGTTTACATATGTCACATTAAAATATTATAGTTTATATTGTATCGACAAAGCTAAAAGTGAAATATAATTAAGATAAAATATTTACCTCGGGGGCGAGTATTATATCGAAATTATTTCGATAAATGGATACCACTTTTGTAAGACAGTGAGCAGTATCCGTATTGTCGGAGTTCCATCTAACTCCTGCCGGAAAGATCCGTTGGCCTAGTGGGATGCGGGTAAGTGGCCGACCGATAAAAAAAATGTTCATATGACCATAGCTGTAGATCAAAAATATTTGCGGTATAAAAGTATGTATAATAGACATAAAAAATTCACTCGGTTTGTCAATTGTACCTGTATGAGAGTAACACAGCCAGAGATATCCCGATGCAAACTTTCCCTTTCTCTAACAGAAACAAAAGTAGTTATCGAACTGTAGAGATAGGCCAAGACTGCTGTACCCCAGGAATATGGTGTACGATGGTCCAAGTCGTCAAAAAAGGGTAGCAAGTAAGCGAAAACCTTGTTTGCCGACCCATCAGGAAATAAAATACACCCACAGAGGCTTAATAAGTAGGCTCTGGTGCAGCATATTACCTAAAAACGATAACAGTTGTTGGTATTAAATTGGAATATTACAATTCAAGTGTACAAAATATGTATGACGTACCCGCGCATCATCTGGAGTAACATGCTCGGAGCCGATGTGATCAATATGCTGGAAATTGGCACGAAGCCAAGTAAGCTTGATACCAGTATTGCGACCTTGATCTGGTGTTGGCTCACGTCCTAGATACTTCCTGATGAGGTCACCCACATGTGCACTCTCATCAAAATAGACTGGGGTACCGTTAATCGGTAACCCCAAGATCATCGCCACGTCAGCCAAGGTGATCGTAATCTCACCCACCGGAAACTGGAATGTGTTCCGTACCGGCCACCACCGCTCGACCAGACTCAATATAAGATCCCTATCGTGACGTCTGAGACGGACTGCGTCGACGTGGGAAAATCCAAATGAGTCCACCAGTTGTTTCTGGAGAAGTGATAGCTCCCAACCGTGACACCATTCCCCATGCTCACGTAGCTTAACGTCTGGAGGATAGTCATATAACTGTAAAATATTTTTGGTTAATTCGTGAATATTTTTATTCTAAGAGGCATAATTTATTCAGCAGGAAAATTATCGATCCTGAGAATACGCGGTCAGAAATGTGTGACTGTCGCTCCTGCTCGATAGTCGGTGTGGTGGGTCCACCAAGAATACGTCCATCGTTTTTTGTTTCGTTCTGAAATATGTCACAAATATTTTTACAAATATTCTACTCATTTTCGTAATTAAAAATATGTCACCAATGCTCTTTTCTACATTATTACTACAAATATTTTTAAAAATATTCTACTACAATTATTTCTACAAATAAATTTCTACAAATATTTCTAATAATTTCTACAAATTAATTTTTACATAAATTAATTTCTACAAATATTTCTACATAATTTCTAAATAATTTCTACATATTAATTTCTACATAAATTAATTTCTACAAATATTTCTACATAATTTCTACATAAATCCTACAAATTAATTTTTTCTACATAATTTCTACATAATTCCTACAAATTTCTACATAATTTTTACATAATTTTTACATAATTCCTACATATTTTCTACATAATTTTAAAAAAAAAAAATTCTACATAATTTTTACTACATAATTTCTACAAGGCTAGTTATAAAGGCACTTCACATTTTTATCAGGGCTATCCCATTTTAAACTTTGTATTATTTACAAGTTTGCCATTAAAAAAAATTGATTAGGGCTATCCCACTCTTTGGTATAAAAGTCACTTTTTTTTCTTTCTATTTTTTCCCTCTTCTTCTTCCTCAACCCATCCAAGAAGAAGAAGAAGAAGAAAAAGAAGAAGAAGAAGAAGAAAAAAAAGGAAGAACAACAACAACAACAACAAAAATGTTAAATCCTAATATTGTGGAAACCCTAATATTGTTATCCCTAATTTTTTCCTCATTTCCAATTTCGATGGCACCCAAAGGCTCCTCATAATATACAAACCCTAATATGGGAGGAAACCCAATATTGTTGTTCAACTAGTGCAAACAAGGACTGCCCAATTTTCTGGCAGTCCAACAAACTGAATGGACTGCCAGAAAACTGGACAGTCCTAAGTTACAGCATGTGAAACAAAGGACTGCCCATTTTTCTGGCAGTCCTTACTGTATGTAGGACTGTCCAATTTTCTGGCAGTCCTGAATACAGTAAGGACTGCCAGAAAAATGGGCACTCCTTTGTTTCACATGTTGTGACTTAGGACTGCCCAGTTTTCTGGCAGTCCATTCAGTTTTTAGGACTCCAGAAAATTGGGCAGTCCTGGTCGACGCACAGTTTTCTCGTTCGTGCATACTTGTGTTTAATTTAAATGGGTAATTTTTCACTCCGAATGTAGTTTAATTCAAATGGGCTACAGACAATTGAAATAAACAATATAATGGATGCTTGAATTTTTCAATTTAATTTCTAGGGTTTTGGAAACAAATAGAAAAAGAATTTGGGTGCCATCGATCTTCTTGAGAAGGAAATTTGGAAGAGAAGAGGAAGAAGAAGAGAAAATTTCTAGGGTGGAAGAAATTTCTAGGAATTTTCAAATTAACTTCTTGCTTGGGGATGGAGAAATGGTGGAGGAGAAGAGGAAGAAGAAGAAGAGAGGAGTTAGGGTTTAGGAAGAGAGAGAAAAAATTTTGCAAATGAGAGAAAAATTTTGGGTTTAGGAGAATTTTACTTTGGGACAGCCCAAAATAAAAAAAATGGACTGTCCTGAGTAAAACACAAAAAAATCTGGGCTAGCCCCAATCCGGGCTAGCCCTGATAAAAAAGGGCAGTACCTTTATAATTAGCCTTTCTACAAATACTTCTATCACTACCAAACAAATTACACAAAGTTTTGCTTCATAATTTCTACAAACTATCACTACTAAATTTATACTACGATAAAAATAATTTCTACAAACTATCACATAATTTATACAGTAAAAATAATTGCTTAAAATTTTACCACGGTTAAAATAATTGCTTAAAAACTTCTACAAACTATCACTACATAATTTCTACATTAAAAAAATTGCTTAAAATTTTACCACGGTTAAAAAATTACACAAAATTTTACCTCCATGTTGCTTCTTCTCCTTCTCCTTCTCCTGGCTTATCCTTCTTCTTCTCTACTTCTCTTCCCCAATTTTACCACAATGAAAAAAATTTCAACCCCCCCCCCCCCCCTCCATCCTATAAACTCCGAACATTTAACCAACTGCCAACGGTAAACCCCCAACCGCGTTAAAAATTTATTACAAAACCAAGCTAGCCGGACTTTAAAAGTCCGCTTGTGGGCGTCAGCTGACGTCACCACACGGACTTTTAAAGTCCGGCCTATTCCTAATCCCCCCCCCCCTAGCAGCTAACCATTTCCTTAATCTTTCCTACGCAGTTAGACGTCAGCAACCGGACTTTAAAAGTCCGGTTGGATGCTCAATTGGTAATTTCGCCAAACTTAATGCTTTTCCTGGAATTTAGATAAAGTTGGATGCTTTAGATGCAATTTTCTGTTTTTTTTTTTTTTACATTAACTAGTCTACATATACGTGCAAAAGTATTTTAATTAGAATATCATTTGGTCGGTTATCTTCTTTTTGTCTTTTTCAAGTGATTATTTATGTGTATGTACTTTCTTTTTACAATGTCAAGATATTCGACGT
Source organism: Iris pallida (assembly GCA_029216955.1). Lineage (NCBI taxonomy): Eukaryota > Viridiplantae > Streptophyta > Magnoliopsida > Asparagales > Iridaceae > Iris > Iris pallida. Next base: position 5,174,196 of record JANAVB010020598.1, on the reverse strand, counting down.
ATAAATTTTGTTCTTTTTTTTAATTTTCTATTAAGAATAATAATCTTTGGAAAATGGTAACGACAGAAAAATTTATTATGATTTGAACATAAAGAGTTGTATGGAAAAAAAAAAACTTGCATGCACATTTTATTGCTTTGACTCTTAAACATTAATGACATGCAAATTGACATAATAATATCATGTTTATAAAATACTCAAGGGTATTTTAGGAATTCAAAAGTTTCACCACAAGTTTTCCTATTATATAGTAGAATAGATAATAAATTAGATATAAAAAATAAATTATATTAAAAAAAAATTGTTAGAGATCTGCTTTTTAAATTTTTGTACGTACGTTATTTAAATATAATTTGAATATATTTTTGAATAGAATTTTGTATAGACTGATAAAAAAAAATTATCAAAAAATTAGATAAAATTAAAATTCTATTTAATATTTAAATATAGTTTGAATATATTTTAATTAGAAGTTTTATTTTATTTTTTTATAATTTGAATGTGTTTAGATGGATAATACTCCTTAATTATTTCTTATATATTAAGGCAGTTAGAAGTATTTAGATTGTTTTTCTTAATTAAGTTAAGGTAGTTATAAAAAAAATTAATTTTTTTATTATTTAATGGAAGATATATATGGCTTGGATTGCTCATTTTTGAGCTGCTTCCAAGCTGCAATATAATAGTATAAATGTGTTGTTAGAAGTTTTTTTTTTTTTTGAATTTTTTTCTTTTTAATTACATGAGTAATATACAAAGGGTTTAAACGGCTCATTTTAGCCATTTTGAATCATATTTAGTTTGTTGAGTTGGTGACGTAGCACAATCAATTGGAAGTCAAAAAAAATCATCAAAATTGACTGTTAATGATAGGTAATAAGTCGTAATCATTCATAGAGTTCATAGTACTAATTTGTAATATTTTAAAATTCATCCTAGAAAGTTTTCAATTTGAAGATCATGTTTAATTAATTTTGTTAAGACTTATTTGCATTTAAATGCTTTCAACTTTTTAATATTTTATGAGTTATTTGGTTTCTGGTCTCGTATAATATTAAAATTTGCACTTAGGTCTAATATTGTATAGAAAAGGTCTAAAATAATTTGGGCAAAATAATTTGGGTCTTGCCCTAAAAGTTGACTTGGGTTGATGGTCTAAAGTGTATATCTAAACGTAAATTTTGAATATTATATAAAACCCTAAAAATAATTAAAAAATGTAAAAATTGTGTAATTTAGATTATCTAGTAATGCAAGATTAAAATTGTGTGATTCGAATTATTTAATTTTGTTATTAATTAAAACCTCATTTGGATCAAAAAAATTCATTTAACTCCACAAGCCTCTTATCAAATAAACATCAAAAGTCATGTCTGCAAATTAAAATTTGATGAGGGGAAAAAACAGTAGGTCCCAGCCACTTCGTGGTTGCGTGGAGATTATGTGCTCTTCCAGATTCCTGTTGACCATCAAATATCCGCAATTTGAGCCGAACGATATAAATCCAAGGGTCAAGAAAAGAGGGAACCGGTCAGATGTGAGAATATTATCACAACCAACAAATCAACTAATGAGGAAATTAAATCAGCTTTTGACCAATTTATCTCATTTTTAAATTAGAAAGCAAAATTTCTAGAAAAAAAAAAGTTGTCCAAGTGTCACTGGAAGTTCCTATTTAAGTTTGTGTAGTCCAACTTATTAGAAAAATAATTACATCTTAACTTATGTGTCATCGTTTTGGTTGCCTCGCCCTCGATATGTCAAAGTTTTAGGTTTTTTCTATGGGCACCACCAAAAATACTTGGAGGCAGTCCTTACTTGGGGGCAGCCCATGAATGTGAAAAAATTGCTAGGGGGCACCCAAAAATTGCTAGGGGCAGCCCAACCCCCCCAAACCAAACAATTCACTTTCATTTTCATTATTGACTCTCTCTCCTCAAGAAGAAAAGAAAGAAAGCTCTCTCCCTCTCCCTCTTCCTCTCCTAAACCCTAATTTCTTCTTCTCCATCACTACATTCTCAATCCCTCCACGAAAATTCTCGAAGAGATGACACGCAAGTCAAAGCAACCGGAATCCAGGTACGTTCTTTCCTAATTTCTTCGAATTTTTTTACATTATATTCGAAACCCTAGAATTGGTTTAATTCTTGAAAAAAAATTTCATAAAATAGGTTTATAATCTCTTGCACGTTCTCTTCCCTTATTTTCGAACACAAAAAAACCCGAAATTTATGTTGAAACCCTAACCCTAGAACACGACAAAGTAGGATGTCGTTATGGGAGATCGGGTTCACGACAGTAGGACTGCCACATTCGTGGCAGTCCTAATAAAAATTAGGACTGCCACAGTCCTGGCAGTCCTCTTGTGAAAGAGGACTGCCAGGACTGTGGCAGTCCTAATTTTCATTAGGACTGCCACATTCATGGCAGTCCTAATGAAAATTAGGACTGCCACAGTCCTGGCAGTTTGGGTAAGTGCATGCTGTTTCTATTACTTAATAAGTGTATGTTGTCATGTAGTCCACCGGCCGCTAACAAAAGAATACGGCCCACCGCGTCAAAGCGGAAGGAACGTGCGGAACGTGCGGAACGTCCTCGCGAGCGTCCGATAACAATTACCGAACCGGCGCCCGAAGCTCGGTCTCGGACATCGCCACTTGGCACGTCAAGCTCGGTTGAAGCAACGAGCTCCTACTCCTACGCTTACTTCCGACGACGACGACGACGACGACCTGCCAATTGCCCGACTCCTATCACGTCAAGAGGGTTCTGCTCCATTTGAGGAGGTCGGTCCTTCTGAGGAGGTCGGTCCTTCTGAGGAGGCCGGTCCTTCTGAGCCGCCTGTCCGTCCGCCCGGTTGCTCAATGTTGGTTTCTTTTGAGAACCACATTGTATATGAAATATGGAAGAACCCGGTATGTACATGACGTTTGTAAGCTACCAGTTTAGTATACTATATATATATGTATTTCATAATTGATATGTGTTTTGTTGTATACAGAGGACATATCGTATCCTTAGGGCTGTGAGTCACGGGAAGAAAACCGTGTCCTGGCAGTTTATAAGCTTATCCGAGGCCGTCCGGAGCAAAATCATACCGAGCGGCTTGCACAATTTGGCACAAAATGCCTACCGAACAATGGATAGTGCCCTCATATCCGCCTTCGTGGAGAGATGGCACCCGGAGACTAACATATTTCATCTCCCAGCAGGGGAGATGACCATTACACTCGACGACGTCTACCAGATATTGGAGCTGCCAGTGACCGGGCGTGTAATGACCAAAGAACATTACACGAATGAGAAATCCGTGAAATGGTACGAGAAGATCGTCAAGTTCGTCTCAACTCAACTTGGAGTTATGGCTACGAGTTTTACAACTCTACCAGGCTTCAAGAAGTCGTACGGAATTCCCCTATCATTTCTGGTGGACCAGTTCATGGATATGGAGGTGGATGACGATGACGATGATACGGTCGACGCGGTAGCTCGTGCGTATATGTTGTTCGTCCTAGGAACGGTCGGCATTCCGGACAAGTCCGGTACGTCGATACATGCTCGGTACATGCTAAACTTATCCGAAGTGGATCACTTCATCAAGATATCCTGGGGAAGCGGTATCCTGGCCAACCTTTACCGCGAGCTCGGCATCGCATCCCGTGTCGGGACTAAGACTATGGCCGGCTGTCAGACTCTGCTACATGTAAGAAAACTTGTAACAATTTAATCTTGTATACTTAAATTTGTTGTTTTAATTTTTACTATTCATTTATAAATTGAATAGGCATGGATATACAAGCACTTTTCGATGCTTAGACGGGCTGACGAAAACCCAGCGTATCTTGAACACCTTCCCCGAGTGTGTCGATGGAGGCCATCCCAGCTGGAAACAAAAAATTGGCAAACACTGGCTTCCATTCGTGAAGTATTAGACAGTTTGGTGCCAGAAGAGGTACTATTTTTTGACTAACTTTTTCATGTTAATTTTGTATTGTTGGTAACTTTATTCCTACAGATTTTTTGGAATCCATACCGAGATTTACGTGAGTTGAATCATGAGGTCCAACCAGTTTCTTTATTTCATGGCATGATCACATGCTATGAAATCACGGAGCCGTACATGCCCGACAGAGTACTTCGTCAGTTTGGCTTCGTGCAAACTGTGCCGAAGCGCACACTACGACTGTTGGAGCCTCCGTACGGAACCCAACCTTTAAGTTACAAACCGGCGGAATTCGACTGGGTGACCGACTTTTATTCGGAGTGGCAACGACATGTACTTCGGGAATCTGAGAGACGACCGGTCATCGAGATGGCCGACTGCAGCGAGGACTACATGCAGTACTTCCTGGGAGTCGGACATCCTAAGTTGTCGAACCCTACCAACCCGGGTCCCGTGGCCGTCGGAGCAGTTGGAGCTCTTCCTTCCAAGAATGCCTTGTATGCTGGGTTGGTGAGAATGGTGAGTTCCATATTTGTAATAAGACTGAGATTTTCATGTTTGTAGACTTAGTTCATTTATACTTTCATTTTCAGTCTCAAAGGGTGAAGGAGTTGGCGCAGACACTCCGGAGAGGTTGCCAAAGTGATGAGTGTGTCGCCGTCGCCAACGAGCTTGATCGCATCGACGACGTGGTCGACTTCCCCTTCATGAACAATAGGGAGTCTCGTTCCAAGGCCCGGCATGATATGTAGATGGATTTCGATATTTTTCATGTTTCAAACTTTAGTTGGCTGTGGATTAGTAACGTGCATTTGATGAATTATTGTGGATATTTTGCTTGTTTGAAACTTAATTTGAATGTGGAATGTTTGGGACTAAGTAGTTGTGATGAATTATTGTAGTTGTGATGATTTTAACTCTGTGTGTTGAGTCCCACAAAGAAATTTGAACTCTGTGGTAATTTGAACTTTGTGGCAGTCCTATTCATCACACAGAGATTGATAGTTAGGACTGCCACACCCATGTCAGTCCTACACTGAAGTAGGACTGCCAGGATGCTGGCAGTCCTACCCAAAACTTGCTGTTACAGTAAGTTTTGAATAGGACTGCCAGCATCCTGGCAGTCCTACTTCAGTGTAGGACTGACATGGGTGTGGCAGTCCTAACTATCAATCTCTGTGTGAATTTGATTCACACATAAATTCATCACAGAGATTCATAGATAGGACTGCCACACTCTTGGCAGTCCTACACTGAAGTAGGACTGCTAGGATGCTGGCAGTCCTACCCAACAGCAAGTTATAGATAGGACTGCCAGCATCCTGGCAGTCCTACTTCAGTGTAGGACTGCCATGGATGTGGCAGTCCTAACTATGAATCTCTGTGTGAATTTGATTCACACATAAATCCATCACAGAGATTCATAGATAGGACTGCCACACCCTTGGCAGTCCTACACTGAAGTAGGACTGCCAGGATGCTGGCAGTCCTACCCAACAGCAAGTTTTGGATAGGACTGCCATCATCCTGGCAGTCCTACTTCAGTGTAGGACTGCCATAGATGTGGCAGTCCTAACTATGAATCTCTGTGTGAATTTGATTCACACATAAATTCATCACAGAGATTCATAGATAGGACTGCCACACCCTTGGCAGTCCTAAACTGAAGTAGGACTGCCAGGATGCTGGCAGTCCTATCCAAAAATTGCTGTGACAGTAAGTTATGGGTAGGACTGCCAGCATCCCGGCAGTCCTACTTCAGTGTAGGACTGCCAAGGGTGTGGCAGTCCTGATACTGATACTCTGTAACAGTTTTTCAAACTGAAACGATGTGACAGTGAACACTCATATAACACAGATAAGACACAGGTAGGTACATATAACACAGGTTGGGTAGGCACATATAACACAGGTAGACACAGGTAAACACATATAACACAGGCAGGCACATATAGTACATAGGTAGGCACATATAACACAGGTAGGCACATATAACACAGGTAGGAAAAATCAAACACGTATAACTCAAAATTTACTCTATATATATTACTGGACTTCATATTTCACTGTATACAAAAGTGGTCCTCCATATACAAAATGTCAGACTATAAATATATCTATACTTAGTCGATTTCAACGTCGTAGTGGTCAGCAGGTAAGTCTCTTGGCTCCTCAATCTTCAACAACCTCTTACAATGGTTGATCTGCTCAACGAAAGGTGTGGTCCAAGCGATGGCTTCGACCGGTGCTCTTTTGTACCAAACTGTTGAAGGTGGAGGAATCGGAGAATGAGCGATCATCTTTAGTACAACGAAGTGATCCCCGATCAGACCTATAGTACATAGGTTAGACACTCCGTGGTTCGTCGGAGGAGCGCACTCGTTGTTTGGCTTGCAACTGTATCTTTTCTTGGGAGATCCATTTTCTCCACTTTTCGGCGAACGACAAGCTTGCCCTTCTGTGCAGGCGCAGGTTGCTGTAAGCTTCGTTCAACATGCTCAAAGGATGATAGATCTCTCTTAGTTGACTCCAGCCTTCTCTTCTGTGAACTAGTCAATCTTGTTTGAGGTCTGCCTTTAGGATTGGAAACAACGGACGGCTCATGCATTCTAGTAGTCACCGGACATACAATTTCTTAGATTTTAAGCTCAATGGACATCCGTTCCACTCCAACTGAGGCACACCACCTTGCGTGGAGAAGTTTTACTTGTGGCAAAGAGAAGAAATCATCGTCCGTCTTCACCAAGGGCATCATAGACAACTGCCTCCAACGTTGATCGACAGCATCTACTGGAATAGGAATGGATTCACGGCGATATTCATTAATCTGATGTACACAAGGGAGGCCCAGTGTATATCGATATACACACCCGCAAACCTCGGAATCAAGCCCGACAAACTTTGATCTTTCAATCTCATCAGCTATTAAGGCCAACGACTTGTGAGATACCACGCGCAATAAAGCATCTAAGAGTACTTCCTTTCTATGATCATGCTTCACTATATTCAAACTCATCTCAAATGATGCCTTAATTTCATTCATCGTCCGGTCTACTGATAAATGTATAGCTTGCCAAACAGAGACGAAGTTGCCGAGAGATGATTTTAGGTGCCTCTTCAATAAAGAGTGTGCTCCTTCGACACGGTTAGTAGTTGTCGTGCCGTAATACTTTACCATATTCGACCATGCTAAGACGAATTGCTCTTTGTGCGGTTCAAGCCATGTATCTTTGATGTAAGAAATGCATGATGGCTCCCTCGCCTCCCACTTTTGCTTGAACAAGTACCATGCGGCGTCGTAACTGGCAATCATAGATGCTCGTCACACACAATTCCAATCATTGTAGAATTCGTTAAAAATCTGTATGTCGATTTTACCATCCTCCTTCCGAAACTTTAACTTACATTGGGCTTGAATATTACGATTGACATGCCAAGTGCATAGCAATATATCCGCTTGAGGAAAAATAATGCGAATAGCATTAATGAGGGCATACTCTCTGTCGGTAACAAATACTGACGGCTCTGTATGACCAGTGTAAAGTATTTTCAGTTTCTCCAACGCCCATGTGTAGTCTTCAAGTTTCTCACTCTTCATGAAGCAAAATACCACTGGAAATGTTTTCCAAGTAGAGGTGAACCCGACAACATGAAAGAGAAGCATCTTGAACTTATTTGTCTTGTACGTGCAATCAAGGACTAACACGTCGGCAAAAGACCTGGCCAAATTTGTGCAATCAGGATGAGCCCAAAAGATTGATAATACTTCATTACTCTGGGGATGTCTTCTATGGAACTCAACATAATGATTATCGGCAAGCAACTTGAGCACTTCTTGCATCGCCATTCTAGATTTCGTCCGGACAGCGTTTGAAGAAGCTAGGGCGTTGTATATTGACTTCATTGTAGACATGTTCTTCTCATTTTCATGTCGTATGACGGAATATATTTGTCTCGGTGCAACTCCGGAGGTGGACAAGTCTTCGACTATCTTCTTCTCCGTATTGTTCAACCGTCCGACATACGGATGACCCAATAGTGTCTCGATAATCTCATGGTTGTGGGTTCCATTCTTCACTTCTACTGTCCATTTTCCTTCTTCTTCGTTTCTGATATATATCGTGAATGGACAACCATATTTCCTCGTTCCAATATTTCTTCTTGGAACTTTACTTTGGATAACTATGTTTTTCTTGTGCGTTCTGAACACACCACCTCTTTCATAGTCCACCACCACAGTTTGTCGTGCTGGTCGATTTCGGGCCGATCTGGATATCACTAGAAAAATATTGTTTTCCCGTCCGACTTTTCGACACCAATGTACCGCACCCTCGCTTGATTCAAAACATAGATCGGTCCAAAATAAATGGGCTACATTGGCTGCAATTGGAGCCGGTACCGCAAAATCGAAAGATCTCAAGTCTTACAATAAAACTTAAAGGTTAGTACAATTAGACAAAATCCTAAAGCAAATAGGTTTCATAGATTAGGCCCGTGCATAAGATTGGTGTCCTTAAATAGCAAATTGTGTTAATAGCAAGACCGTCTTCTGTGAAGGACTGCAATAAAACTCTGCATTCTAGTATCATAGACAAGGACTGCCAGAGTCGTGGCAGTCCCTCACAGAAGAAGGACTGCCAGGACCCTGACAGTCCTACATATTTGTAGGACTGCCAGGGTCCTGGCAGTCCTTCTTCTGTGAAGGACTGCCACCACTCTGGCAGTCCTTGTCTATGATCTGGACTGCCAGAGTGTAGGCAGTCCTCTGTGTCACAGTACGATTTTAAGTCCGGTGACAAGTTCAAATGTAGTTACCAAGAGAGCTTCCGATGCATCAAAGTTGTCTTCGGACGTTGCGAAAACGTGTTCTTCGGACGTGTCGGGAACGTTTGATGATCCTGGTTGATCCATGTTCAATATTTTTCTATATTTAACACATAATTCAACTTTAATATGTGAAATTCTTGTTTAAAACATGAAACATATTATAGTTCGATGACTTACCAAAAATTTGGAGAACACAATGACCTAGAGTTGAGGGAGAGAACAATTTGCCAAAAATGTAGGGAGAAAAGAAAAGAATTAGGGTTTTAATTCTTTGACCTAAGAGAAGAGAAGGAGAGAAGAAAATAGTTGAGGGAAAAATAAAAGAGAAAAAGGAGAGAGAAAATAAAAATTGGTATTTATAGGTGTGCTCGGGCTAGCCCCCTAGCAAAAATTTTGGTGGCAAACTTGTAATAAACTTGAACTATTTTAGGCTAGCCCCTAGCAAAAAGGGTGGTGCCCTTAGAAAAAACCAAGTTTTATTAGGCATGTAATTATGTCCAATAGTAACTAATTTACATATGTTGGAATTATTCAATAATTAAGGGGCCACAATGTAAAATTAATTGTGTTAGGGCTATCTAAATAATTAAGCCAAATTAAAGTGGTCTATTTGAAAATTGGCTTAAGGGTATAATTGTCATGGAATTAATGTGTAGATACCGGAGATAATTCTAATTTGATGAGCGGCCAAATTAGAAATATCAACACATATATAAATATGTGTATTTATTAGGGTTATGGTCCCCAACTCATACGGCCACCAAGAGAGAGTTTTCTCTATTCTCTTCTGTATCCCCATCAACAAAGAGAGGAACAAAGATTTCATCTTTGTTATTAAGGGCCGTAGCGGGTTGGAAGATCGAACCTAATCAAGAGACGATCGCTTCAAGATCCATCAAGTCTGGCAATGGATTCAGGTACGCTTCTGCAATTTTTATTATATTCTTCATCTCATGAATCGACAGGGTACAACAAATCTCTTACAAGTGGTATCAGAGCCTCCTTGTTTGATTTATGAGGTAGAAGTTTCAAAATTATTTTTTGTTCTTGTTTGGAAACCCTAGATTGTTTAATCTTATTTATTTTTGGGTTCCAATTCAATAAATTAATCTGGATTCGGTTCATGATAATGTTAATCTTTTTTGCTGGCCATCTTGGTCGTCTTGGTCACTTCTTATTGGCTTATATAGAGTTTGCTAATGCTGGATTCAGTAGAGATGTATGATTGTTGTTGAGTTATGAATTCAGAAACATGAAAATATTAAAGGTTGACAACTATAGAAATTTTGTTGCAGTTTGGTTGCATGATTCTGTTCAAATGGTCTCTTCCATATAGTTAGCTCCGCTAGCTACAGCTTTTTCGATTTGTTATTTTTTTTTCCTTTATTGGCTTTAAACTACTGTATAAAGAAAGGTACAAGTCATTTGGGAGATTCTTTCAATATTTTGGAAGATTAAATATTATATAATGATGTAGTTAGACAATTTTATGTTTGGCATAAATTTAGTTTCTAATAAATTTATGTTCCAAGTCATATATTTGATGTAATCTATTAACGTACATATCTTCAGCAGATTATTTTAATATAGTCTTTATGGGTTATTTGAAGCAATATATTGGTTCATATCTTCAGTAAAATATTACGTGAATTTTATTATGTTAACAATGCTCAATTTAGTCAAATTAAGAATATTTGTTTGAATCATGTAAAGAAATTCACATGCATATGATTAAAGGAGATATCTTTAAGATATATGATTGTTTTTCAAATTAAAATTAGGATTTTGTCTTCGGTAGATTATTTTATTTAAAATAATCCTTATAGATTATTTGATATAATCTGTTAATGCATATATTTGACCTTCTATAGATTATTCTATTTAAAGTAATCCTTATGCATTATTTGATATTATCTTTGGATGCATATCCTTCGTAGATTATTTCATGAATTTTGTTATAGTGATAATATCTAATTTTGTCAAATTGAAATTCATGATTATGCTTTTGATTACTTTATTTGAGTAATAATCTTATAAATATGTATGCACATAAGGATTTATGTTTATTTAATTTAAATAAGCAGAAGGATTTGGACATGATTCAGTTTTGTAAAATTTAGTCAACATTCAAATTTTTGGTACCTTTTATGACTAGCAATAGTTGTCTAATATTCTAAATAGATCCATTGAAACAAGATGTCGCCAAAGTGACCTCTCTTGCGTAGATAGTCTATGAGAAATGTTGGATGTTTGTGTGTGTACATTCATGCGGGTATTAACCGGCCCAAAGGAAAGTTAATACTTGGCCGAATTGTACACATACTTGTGGTGATAAATGTGTGACAATTATACGGTTTACATGTGAATAATAACCCGATCCAAAGATAGGCTTATTATTTGACATGACTTATTGTCAACTTTTGATCACTACACCAAGAGTACCACTTGCAGTTAATATCACTGTCCAAAGACTTGGTATTAATGATGCACTAGGTATCTTGAGATGGGGTTCACCATTATTTGAATTTGTTTGACTATATTTTACGCTTTGGTTATTTGTTAGAGCATGTTTGTTTTTTGTTGCTTTGTTCTCTTTACAGTTAATGTTGTTAAAATATCTGCCAATAAAATTTTAATTTTCATGTTTAATGGGATAAACTTTAAGGGCAAAAAGAAATAAATTTATTAGCTGCTAAGGGTCCAGATCAAAAGAAACAACAATATAAAACTAATGGTTGTTCTTTTGTGATAAGACAGGACACATAAGGAAGAAATGTACAAAGTATCACGCATGGCGTATAAAGAAATATACATTTCTAAATTTGGTCTGCTCTGAGGTTAATTTAGATTTAGTACCTAAAAACACGTGGTGGTTAGATTCTGGTGTTACTACCAACATTAGTATTTTAGACAAGGTTACCTGAGCTACCGAAAGCCAATTGATGGTAAAAGATACATCTATGTGGGTGGCGGCAAATCGGTAGAAATGGAAGCAATAGTACTTTTTTTATTATTATAAATCGATTATTATTTGGATTTGATAGACACTTTTATTGTACCGTCTTTTAGACGAAATCCAGTTTCAGTTTTCTTAATGGACAAATCTGGTTATCATTGTTCATTTGGAAATAATAAGTTTAGTCCATCTTTAAATCCAAATATTATTGGTAACGGTTCCTTTAAGGTTTATGATCACCTATATTCAGTTGAAACTATTGCAGCATAAATGAAATCTTGCAAGTGGAGTCATGTGGTACTAAACACAAAATTAACAATAAATATTTTTAGTCTTATTATGACATAAGCGATTAGGTCACATCTCTAGAAATAGAGTTGAACGACTTGTGTCTGATGAGATTTGGATTTTATTGACTCTATAGACTTTAATGTCTATATTAATGTGTAAAGAAAATACAGACCAAAGTTCAATTGTAAGCAGCTACTGTATTGGCTATGCTGACAAATCAAGGGGATAATAATTATACGATCCAACACAAAAGAAAATTTTGAGACGAGAAGTATAATATTTTTTGAGGATGTTGAGTTTGGGGGAGAAATAAAGTCAAAAACATTATCTTTGAGGAGGAATCGATTGTGATTCCTACTATCACTTTTGACGATATGTAGGATTTTGTACCTGTCATTAATCAAAAAGTGAATTCAGAGCCTCAACAAGACAATGTCGAATTAGCTCTACAAGTCGTTATTGAGATCCCTTGACAAGATAATGTAGCGGCACCCCCATTCAAGATAAGGTAATTATTCCTGAGGAACAAACTTAACAACCTCAAGAACCGGTAATGTTAAGATGGTCCACAAGAGAAAGGAGAAATATAATTTCGGATTATATTGTCATATTTCTTTAGGAACGTGAGGAAGACCATGGATACTGGAAGATGATCTATAATCATCTTCCGTCAGGCCATGGAAAGTTCCAACTCTTAAAAGTGAATTGAGGAAATAAATAAGGAGTATAAGTCTATGCAAGACAATAAAGTTTAGGAACTTATCACATTACCAAAAGATACGAAGTTTATTGGTTGAAAATGGACATTTAAAACCAAGAAAGATTCGAAAGAATAATGTGGAGAGGTAAAAAGTACGTCTTGCAGCTAGTGACTTTACTCAAAAGTCAACGATTGATTTTAAAGAGACTTTCTCTTCGGTATCTTTGAAAGACTCTTTTAAAACAATCACAGCACTTATTGCATATTTTGATCTTGAGTTACATTAAATGGATGTCAAAATTGTGTTTCTCAATGGTAACATCGACGAAACAAATTATGGTGCATGCAGAAAATTTTGTGTCGAAAGACCCAAATAATATGGTTTGCATATTGACAAAATCCATTTATGAACTCAAGCAAGCTTCTCGTCAAAGGTACTTCAAGTGATTATCTCGTTTGGTTTTGAGATAAACACTGTTGAAGATTGTGTGTATCACAAGTTCAGTGGGAGTAGAAATAATTTTCTGGTTTTGTATATTGATTGAAGTATTCAATGCAAACCAGGTGACACCTCTCGTTAAAGGAGACAAATTCGGTCTCAAACAAGTGCCCTAAGGTTAGCCTTAAAATTAAAAAAAAATATAATAGATTTTTTCTTCATGATCAGTTGTAGGGAGTCTAATGTATGCACAAGTATGTACGCGTCAGAATATTGCGTACATAATTCGGATGTTAGGCAGATATTTAAGCATATATGGATGGATCATTGGGTAGCAGCCAAACTACTTAAGTAATTAATAGAGAACAAGAAATTATATGCTCTTTGTAGGAGATGGAATAATTCTGGAGATCATAAGGTATTCCGACTCCGATTTTGTTGGATGCTAACACAGCAGGAGATCCACATCAGGTTATGCTGACTAATGGAGATATATTTTGGATGAGTGTCAAACATGCACTCATAATTTCTTCCATCATGAAAGCAAGGTTTATAACATGCTGTGGGATATCTATTCAGGGAATATGGTTGCGAAATTGTCACAAGGCTGCGCCTACAGTACGGTGTTGAAAGACCTCATAAAATTATGGTGTAACAATAAATCAGCAGTACTGTATTCCAAAAACAACAGAAACTTGTATAAGTCAAAGGATATTGACATAAAGTTTCTAGTTGTGAAGGAAAGAATTCAGAATGGTTATAGTGTTCATATAGCACATTAGGACAAACTCCATGTTAGCAGATCCGCTCACAAAAGCATTATCACCCAGGGTCTTTCATGAGCATACTGCTCATATGGGTGTTAATTAAGAATATGGCAATATAGTGGGAGTTTGTATTTTATGTATTTGGGTGCTATTTGGTTTTGGACACATTTATGTATTAAAGTATTTTGGATATTTATCTGATCAGATATATGGAAATTTAGTTCATTCTATTTTCATTATGTTAAAGTATTTGATCTCACTAAAGTTAAGGAGGACCAGTTAGAAATAGACATGTATTGATCACATTGCGTGTAATTTCCATACTACGCATCCATGATTGATCTATGTCGTTTAGCTATAATGGTATATGTGACCATTGATGGTTTAGTTACGCTATATGTGATGAATGCCGCTTTGATCCTATGTTGATATGGTTAATGGACGAGATTGTCCGGATATACCCTAAGGATTAAGATAGCAATTTATGAGCTCACTAAGGTTAACACAATTATAAGGTTACATATGTGGCCCAGTGGGAGATTGTTGAAATTATTCAATAATTAAGGGGCCACAATGTAAAATTAATTGTGTTAGGGCTATCTAAATAATTAAGCCAAATTAAAGTGGTCTATTTGGAAATTGGCTTAAGGGTATAATTGTCATGGAATTAATGTGTAGATACCGGAGATAATTCTAATTTGATGAGGGGCCAAATTAGAAATATCAACACATATATAAATATGTGTATTCATTAGGGTTATGGTCCCCAACTCATACGGCCACCAAGAGAGGGTTTTCTCTATTCTCTTCTGTATCCCCATCAACAAAGAGAGGAACAAAGATTTCATCTTTGTTATTAAGGGCCGTAGCGGGTTGGAAGATCGAACCCAATCAAGAGACGATCACTTCAAGATCCATCAAGTCTAGCAATGGATTCAGGTACGCTTCTGTAATTTTTATTATATTCTTCATCTCATGAATCGACATGGTACAACAAATCTCTTACAACATACACTTAAAACACGAATCACAATCTATTGTACAATATTAAACAAAGATCAAATGCACAAAAAAATTTAAATATAAGATATGTGGTGGCTTAGGGTCAACCCAGTCTTCAAGAAAATATATAATAATTAAAGTCGTTCAAATAATAATAAAAAAACTTTCATCTAAAAATGATGGTCCGCCTCCTAAATTATATTTTTATGGTTTTTTTAAGTATATTTAAAAGACAATTATATTTTTATGTTAACCAGAAGTCGTACACGTGTGTTGCATGTCTCTTTTGTCCGTGTGTTTTTTCACTTTTAAAATATATTGTCACGTTTCAGTACTGAAATACGTGTCACGCTCCTATTCCTCTGAATCATTAAGTCATCACCGAACGTAATATCATATAAGATGCACTTGTACAAGACGTGCTAATGTATATTTATAAAGGAAAAATTTATGAAATGTCCAAAAATTACAAAAGTTTTATGAAAAACCCACCGCAAAATAACATTTCATCGCGTGCCCAGAATTAGCGAAAAATATATAAAGGGGGTTCTGAATTACTTTTTTGCCCTTCTAATTTATTGACAACACCCCCGAACCCTACTCTTCAAAAAAAATATTTCGATACTTCCTCTTCTTCCATACGCCGCTCAGTTTCGAATCTAGGTTTTCTCCTCCAAAATCTTCAAACCTTACTTCAAAAATTCGTCGAAAAATTTCGTAAAGACGGACAAACGATAAAACTGTTAAAACGGAAGTCCAAACATCATTTTTTTGCGATTCTAAAATTTTGGAAAGCCGACTAACGAAGAAGCTGTTAATCTTCAGCTCCTCGGAAATACGCTCCTTTTATGACAAACCGAGCCTCGTTTCGACCTCCCAGTCAAAAGCTATGGCCCTTCAAAGTTTTAACTGGACATAATGCAGGAGAATGATCATTCTCCATGGTAATATCACGGAGAATGGCCATTCTCCGTGCTAAAACCACGAAGAATTACCATTCTCCGTGCTAAAATCACGAAGAATGGCCATTATCCTTGTTAAATTGACAAAGAATAGCCATTCTCCGTGTTAGAATGACGGAGAATGGCCATTCTCCGTGTTAGAATGACGGAGAATGGCCATTCTCTGTCAATTTAACAAGGAGAATGGCCATTCTCCGTAGTTTTAGCACGGAGAATGACCTGACAAAGAATAGTTATTCTCCGTGTTAAAATGACGGAGAATGTAGCTTTCCTTTCCGGAAATTTTAAAATATTTTTATTATTACTTATTTTATTTAAAGGGTGATTTTTAGAATTTTAGAATTAATTATTTAGTTAATTCTTACGGTAGATGACCTTAGCCATGGTTGAGTTTTGGAGTACCAGACGACTAGAAATCATGGCACGGATAGTGCAGTGGCGTGCTTTGACTAGTGTATTAGCCCTGGTAGGGAAGACCGAGCCATAATGATGTCCTAACAAAAAAAATCAGACCAAGTTGCGACTTAATCCTTACCGAAGAATTATTTATTTTATATTATTGAGTTTTAGGGAACCTGGTTGTACCGAATTAGTCCAGATAGGACCCAAAACAAGCCCAAGCCCATATAGGCGTGCGGGACAGTCCAATGACATTCGTGTTGATATATTTTGGTATGATGGTCTCGTATCCAAAAGCGGGTGCGGGTCGTGACAAATTTTTGTGGTGGCCCATACAGGTCAGTTTTCGCAAAAGATTGCGAACTCGTGATGGTACTTAAGTTAGTCGTACCATTGCGAGCCTGCAACTAGGAAATGCTCATTCATAACTAGGAGTAAATCAATTTTAAGAAAATGGTTAGGATTAGGAGTCCCTAATTTAATTTGACATTGGGTAGTTAAGGTTGCTACATAGGTCTTACTAGATGATTTTCAGGATACGCTATCGCATTTTGATTCGACGGTATTTCTCAAGTGAGTAGATTCGTAACCCCTCTTTCCGAAAGTTTGGAAATATCTTTTTATTTATTTGTTTGAGTTAAAAATGTGATTTTTAGAATTTTATAAATATTTATTATAGAAGGCCTTAGTCACGGTTAAGTTTTAGAGCGCAAGATAACCAAGAATTATGGCACTGAGAGTATGGTCGAGTGCCTCGACTAGTGTTCTAGTCATGGTAGAGGAGGCCGAGTCATAGGTGTGCACTAACTAAGAAAACAAGACCAAATCATGACATAACCCTAGGAATAAATTAATTATTTATTATTAAGATTATTGGCTTTAGAAGACCTGGTTGTCCCAAACTAGCCCGAACTCAACCTAAGTCCTGGTGGTCAGGTAGTGTGACTAACGTCGTCCATGTAGATATGAAGATGTGTATATATTGGTAGTCCATTTCTAGTGTTGTGAATAATTTCTATAAAATATATATATTGAATATAATATGCGTATTATTGCTATTTAAACTTACGTTTTCTTGGAAATATGATAACCTTCTCTTAGAATGATATTGTGGGATTTTTGGAATTTACTTAGGCCATACATATATACTTGTTTATAAATATATTCATGATAGGTAGACATAGTGTTTTATACATATTTTTCCTCGATCTTGAATATTAGAAAAATATAAATTTAAGTTTATATTTCTTTTGCCTCGACCATTTTCCTTTAATCATGATCAATCGTACAACTTTATCTTATGTCTTCTCTAAAACATCGCCGTGTCATAAGTTCGTATCACTTATATTCTTTTCCTTGGATCTAAGGAAATTAAAAAAATAATAATAATAACTTCTTCCTCAATTGTCTATTAATCTCAAGATTAAGTTTTAGATTCAAAAGTTTTCCTCTCAATGTTGAATATTGAATATCCGTGAAATAAGGGTTACAAGATTTTTACTTATCTTGCCTTCGACCATGTCCTTCCTAATCAATCGTTTAAATTTTCAAAAAAAACTGATACCTCCCCTTCAAGGATGGATACGTACACTTTCCTATAACGTTAATTTATTCAAATTACTAGCTTTCTCCATCATGGTCAATTTGTTTCAGGATTTTTGAACCTCCGTTGAGATTTTAAGGATGTAGTGGAAGGGATGATCGGTGACTTATGATGGCAGACAGCCACGCACTGTTGCCACTTATTTGACTTATGGAGACTGTGGGTTCACTGCAGCCAGCAGCGCACTGGCGAGACATGATCCCTAAGTTGAAGTAATCTCGAGTAAGTATAAGTTATCGAATGTTGTCAAAGCTACATCTTGGTCGTCCTATCTTCGTCTTTAAGTTGTTATGTCCAGATTGGATAGAGTTGATAGGGTATTCATTACCGTATCCTTGCTTGAGTCATGGAATCAAGAGTTTATTGCAGCTAGATGTACACTGGCGAGGCATAAATTCTCAGTAAAATGACTTCGATCATGTTTACGAGTTTCGAATACCATAGAGACTACGTCTTATTGGCATATAACTATTAAGTTTTTAAATTGATTTGTGCTCATTCCTAGTCACAATCTTCTCAATAAACCGGTAATTCTTCCTTCCTTTCTTATCCTTCTATTTTTCAGATTGTCACTTTTAATATAAATTTCGACTGGATTCCTAAATCTATCTAGATTTTGATTCTAAACTCGTGCCTAAATAATTGTGGATAAATAACTTAAACATATCGAAACGATTTTGGATTTGATCATCCATGACAATTTCGATCATGACTAGATTCCTTTTATTATATTTCGATCGAGTCAAATTCGTGTCCTTTCCTAGATTTGATTCTATACACAATCGATCGTATTAGAACGATTTCGATTTGGATCATCCTTAAATACCTTTTGACCATGACCAAACTATTCGATTCTATTTCGATCGTGCCAATTCACCTGTCATCCTAGAATTCAATTCCATGATCGTGCCTAAATAATTTTGTTCAACTAGTTGTTCGTACCAAGATGATTTCAATTTTGATCGATCTTACACCATTTCTTTTATCGAGACTAAAACATAGCTAAGGTCACACCGTTCCAACTACGGTCATGACTAGTTTGATCATGTTCGTGCTCGTGCCAACTTTATATTTTTACCCTGCTTGGATGACTTGCACGATTAGCCTTGATCGTGACTGCCTCTTAAGTGCGACTAAAATCTTGTTTAGATTTTATCGAGAACCTTGGTCATTCCTTAAAAAGCTGGTAATGACTCAACCACGCTGACCATAGATTAGTCGTGCCCAACCATTTCACTCTTGATCGTCCTTAAAGAAAATTTGTTTGTCAACTAGACCATTTGACCGAATACTGGTCGTACCAAATCACACTCTCCTTTTTGTCGACTATCTTTATCATTTTTACATGTGACTAATTAGATCATGAGTTATATCACTCCCTTGATTATACCATTCGTCATTTTATTTATATCAATTAAAAATTTGGTTTCTGATTATTTTTCACAGTCATGCCTAATCGTGCTCTTTGAAATTTTGAAGACGGAATATTCTAAGGTGGATAGAATTGTAAACCCACATCCCTGCTTTCAAAATTTTTATTTTGTTTTATTTTGATAAATTTTGGTTAGAAAAATAGATTTTATTTGTAACCACTATCGAATACATTTTGATGACAACAGAATTTTTGTCAAATCATTTTGGATTTAGAATTTATAAAATATCGTTTAAATTATTTGCTAATATTAATTATCAATTAAATTCATTTTGCTATATTATAATTAGATTGATTCAGTCTTGGACTAACAAAGATATGTACTGTTTAAATAATATATACCATATTTTCCAAATCATTTGATAAATATATTATTCATTTAAATTATTATTGTATCATGTTTAGATTCGATCAAATGCATTTTTATATTTAATAAAAGCTTGAATTGTTTTTAATACCATTATGGATTGATTCTGATTTGTTAAATCCAATATTTTAAGCCTTAGAAAGAGTTGATCATCCTAGTCCTTAAATCCGAGGACGAGTCATTCTAAGGTGGGTAGGTCGTAAGCCCACTTTCCATTTTCTCATATTTTCTATCTAGTTTATTTTAGTTTAATTATTTTTCCAAATCGGAAAATAATTTTATTCTATTTTTATTTTAGATATTTTGAAGAAAAAAAGGGGAGAGATTTACAAAATTTTAGAAGAGATTTTATTCTAGGATTATTTGAATTACTATTTTTATCAAGAGTTATATTAAATTCAAAATTAGTACTATATTATTTTAGAAGATATTGTATTTACGAAAAAATATACAGCTATAAATATCTAAATTATTATTAGCAAATATTTTGACAATTGATTTTATTACAAGGATTATTTAAAGTAATAGGTGTTGTTTTAGACAATATTTTATGATTGATTTGGAGTATGATTGGGTCAAATTCCTAGTTTCCAAAACCCTCCAACCATCCAAACCCCTATCCCTTGCTCGTGTGTTAAATAACCACAGAAAAGATCACAATCTTAATTTCTCAAATTTCGTTCTATTTAGGAACCTTGTTTAGATTAACTTCGAGGACGAAATTTTCGTATTGCATGGATTGCAAGCCCCTCTAAGAAACGAAGGGTTCCTCGATTTAGCAAGTGACTGGACTAGAGTAGCCCAACCTAGCAAATAAGTTAATGGTTCATCAACTTTCTTTCTAACGGAATCATTGAATACCCCCTACCTCTCTTGAAAACTTCATGTTGCGCTTGATTATCCTTCCTTATCTTCCTATCTTTCCTATTTCAGAGCGACGAATGGTCCTGCTTATTGGAATTTATCAATATCTCTTAGCTACTTGTGTAAATTTATTGCTTATTAAATTTTGGGTTGCTTGGTAGATGGGAGAGGATTATAGATGCCACATGCAGTAGATATCTGTTGGTAGGATTGTTAGCAACTAGTTAGAAGATTATAAGATTTTAGTTTTGACGAGTAGTGTGACCCAAGGTGGGTAGAAGTTATCGAGGTTATGTAGTTACAAATGGCAAGGAGGAGGATATATGTAGGAAATAATAATGCCTTGTGTTTATTGATGGGGGTTGTTTATAATATATAGTGTCTACACATTTGGGCTTATGGGCCATATTTACATTACAAATATAATCTATAATCTAACACCCCCCCTCAAGTTGGAGCATGCAAGTCACAAATGCCCAACTTGGGAAGTAAAGAATCAAACACATGCTTTCCAAGGGGCTTGGTGAAGATGTCAGCCAGTTGAGAAGAAGTAGGAACATACGAGGCTATTACGGTGCCATCTCGAATAGCATCGCGAGCAAAATACAAATCCACCTCAATATGCTTACTGCGCTCATGAAATACCGGGTTCTGAGCCAGGTACAGGGCTGACTGACTGTCACAATACACCGACATAGCAGACTCCTGGCGAACGCCCAAACACACCAATAATTCCTTCAACCATTTCAACTCACAAACAAGCGCAGCAAGAGATCGGTATTCAGCTTCAGAGGAAGATCGGGAAACAGTTGGTTGCTTCTTGGTCTTCCAAGAAATATGAGACCCTCCCAGAAACACCAACCAGCCTGTAACAGAGCGACGAGTCAAGGAATAACTTGCCCAGTCGGAATCACACCAACCCAAAAGACGGAGATCACAATCAGCTTTCAAAAGAATACCCTGTCCCGGTGCATGTTTGAGATATCTGACAACTCTCAAAGCAGCATGCCAAAGATCTTGTCTAGGCTCCTGTAAGAATTGAGACAAGATATGCACAGCATAGGCTAAGTCAGGGCGAGTAAATGATAGATAAATTAACCTCCCAACCAGCCTCCGATAAGTCTCTGCATCCGCCATCTTTGGACTAGTCGATTCGGCCAGCTTGTGGTTGGGCTCCATGGAAAAACCAGCAGGTCGAGACCCCATCAAGCAGTATTCTGAAATGATGTCCAAAGCATAATTCCTTTGACACAAGGAAATTCCTTCTGTACTCTGAGCCACCTCTATGCCAAGAAAGTACTTCAACACACCAAGGTCCTTCATGTGAAAGCAAGAACTAAGGTACTTTTTGAAAGCATCTAAAGCACCTGAGTCATTGCCAGACACAATCATATCATTCACATAGATCAAAACATGCAACTCTACCTTCCCTTTAAAAAGAGAGAAAAGAAAATAATCGGAATAAGATTGAATAAATCCATAGGATATCAGAGAAGCAGCAAGCTTAGCAAACCAACAACGTGGTGCCTGTTTCAATCCATATAGAGACTTACGCAGGAGACACACTTTGTTGGGTTCACTATAAAAAAAAACCTGGCGGCAACTTCATATACACTTCTTCTGTCAGTTCTCCATGAAGAAAAGTATTGTGCACATCCATCTAGTGCAAAGTCCAGCCTCTCACAGCTGCAACAGCCAAGAACGTCCGAACTGTAGGCATCTTAGCTACCGGGACAAAAGTCTCTGAATAGTCGATCCCCTCAACCTGATGATTACCAAACACAACCAGCCTTGCCTTTAAGCGCTCAACACTTCCGTCAGAGTTGTACTTAATTTTGTACACCCATCTACTTCCCAATACTTTCTTCCCAGGAGGCAGATCGACCAGACTCCATGTCCCATTATCTTCCAGAGCCTGTATTTCAGTTTGTATAGCCGCGCGCCAGCCTGAATCTCGCGAGGCCTGGCGATATGAAGTAGGCTCAACACCTGCAATGATAGCTGCAAGAAAATCTCTGTGTCCAGCAGTAAATATGTCATAACTTAAAAATTGTGTTAGAGGATACGAAGTACCTGAGGAAGTGAAGGAAACAGATGAACTGTAGTGAGGGGGGGACTTTTACTTCTAACAGCATTCGTCACAAAATCCTGTAATCGTACTGGCTGTGATTTCTTTCTCATTCCTCTTCCCAATACTACCTCGTCGGGTACCTCTGGCGACACTGTATCATCCGTAATATCCGCATCACCCCCAGCGAACTCTCTGTAGGAGCGTAAAAAGTGTTTCACAGAATGAGTCAAAGTGATAGATCATTCCACTCAAATTGATCTACTTTACGCTGCAGGGAGGTTAAATACTTTACGCCCAAGACAAGGCTAATCGCTTTTACGCCTAAAGCAGCCAGGGTCAAGATAATGGTTTTACGCCTAAGATAGGCTAACCCTCCTTTTACGCTGGACAAAACTGTCAAAGTCTCACATTTAATGCAAAGTCTGACATGAAGATATTGATGATGGCATATACCACAGATTTCGAAGGGATTTGTTTTATACAAAGACCAATGTTGTCGTTTAGTATGTGGACTGAGCTACTTTTCGCTCACACTATGGCTTCTTTTACGCACGGAGATTATATGAGTTTTTACGCTCGAAAGTCGACGTGTGCGTAAAGTCTATTTGGGCTACTTTATGCTCAAGGTTATTTAATAACCACTTTACGCGGGAAATCTATGACAGGGCTGTTTTACGCCTAGTCCACTACTTTACGCTCAGAGTACATTGGGGTTGTTTTACGCCATATTCTTCTTCATCAGTTGAGAACGTGGTCTGCCTACATGGCTTTCATGCCACACATCTCGAAGAACGTGTGTACGTGCATCCTATTCTTACTGAAATGATGGGACATGTGTCAACATATACAGAGGATGACTTCGGTCATGGGTGGCAGTTGTTAGCGTAAAGACGAAACTTTTGCTGAGTTTTTATGCACAAGAACCCAAGTATATAAATAGACTTATTTTCTCATTTAACACACACAGAGACAGGAGAAAAGACAGAGATTAGAATTCAGAGATTTTTGATTCTCTAGAGCATTCTTCTTCAACCTTTCTTTCAGAACAGAGTGAAGCAAAGCAGGAAAGCATTCGGCCTCGCCATCAGTGCCCAAGTGCGTCGATACCTTTCTGGTGACTTAGTTCTTCCAAGTTGTTCATCTTCAAGCAGCGATCTTCATCATTATCGTATGGTCCAAGGAACAAAGTGATCATTTACAGATCAGACTTCTACAGCAATACTTTTCCAGAATCAAATTTGTACTTCTTGTACTTTTTTTCGTTTTATTTTCAAAATCCGATTTCCAAGCATTTTGTTAAGTGAAACAAAAATGGCGACTCTGCTGGGGACGACCTTCTCCTCTGACGACGAGGCAATTGCTCAATACGATGATGTGTCGATTGGATCGACAAAGAAGACTCTGGTTGTACACTTCGACCAGACTGCTTATGAAGGGATGCTCCGAACTGGGGGTGGTTCTCGCTACTCCAATGTTCAAAAATCTCGCAAAGCACGAAAAGTTTGGATTCCTAAATCCAAAATAGCTTCTGATCTCTCTGTTGCTGCTAGTGGCAAGGGAATTCTTTCCACTATTGTCGTAGGGGCTCCCGTTCGTAACGAGGCAGTCCTTACTTCAGAGTTGCACTCAAAGTGTGACGATTTATCTTCCGTTTGTAACAGTAAAGATAATCATGTTTCACGCCCACTGCGTAAGAACCAGGTTTTACGCTCAGTGGGTAAAAACCAACTTTTACGCTCAGTACATAAAGATGAGTCTCCCATTTGTAATGGGGCAGACTCTAACGATTGTGCTTCTTGGTGTAAGAATCAGTCTCCCGTCGGTGACGTGGTAGGCTCAAATAAATTACGCTCTTCGCGTAAAACAAAATCTCCCGTCTGTGACGTGGTAGATAACCAATTTTTACGCTCTACGCGTAAAGGTAAATCTCCTGTCTTTGACAGTGTAGATAAAATTCGCAATAATATTTTACATCTAATGTGAATGTACCTAAACGTGTGCAGCATAAAAATGATGTTGGTAAAGCTTCAGTTCTACACCAACAGCCTTCTTATACTGCTCTACGCAAAGTACCAAATCTGCAAATTACACGCAATAAAAATGGAGTCCTTCGTGCTAAAAAATCTCAAGATTTACGCACACAACTCCAAACGCGTAGAAATATACAATTTGGCTCTGCGAATGCAGCCAGTAATCTTCTTTATACACAGGGGACTAAACGTTTTTCTACCCCTAATGTAATAAAGAAGACTACTCCCTCCACTCCTTCTGACTTACGTGAATTGCTAATGCAAAAGCGTAAGAATAGACAATCTCCGGTGATATTTCCCCAAGAAAAATATCATTGTGATTATCACCAGGTTGTAATCAATTGTTGTTGTTCGGCTTCAAAACGGTCAGTTTTTGATCGATTGAGTTTTAATGTGTCTCAACAACAAACTGAAGACCGAGAACATGAGTTGTCATATGTGTCAGTGAACATGGCATCTCATACTAACAGAGGACGATGTCCAAGGCGAAATACGTCCCAAACCCCAGGTCAGCAACAGTTCAACAGACTTCTTGATTCTTTTGAGGGAGTATATCAGAACACTAGATCAAGAAGACAAAGACAAATGCAGACTTCTGATTCAGAAGCTGGAGGTACTCAATCTTTTGAGTCCGAGACTGACAGTGTCGATTCATACTTCTATACTGATCCTTCTATATCTTCAAGAGAGGTTGAATCCTACTGTCACGATCCGCACCCGCTAAAAGGGCACGTGACGCGACAACGCCCAGCCCTCACCGGAAAAACGGCGTAGAACGCTGTGAATTTTCTAGTCTGACAACAGTTTATATATATAACAAAACCTGTCGAGAATATAGTCAACTCCGAACGGAGGACAAGCAATGAATATATATAAGTGCTCAATCACAACTCTAAGATGATAAGTAAAGACTGAAAGATAAAGACAACAAGACGATAAAATATAACCTGTCAAGTCCAGATACAAATAATATACAAGTCCAGTCTCTAATAGAGTCCAAATATAATACAGTCTCAAAAGTAACTGAAAACTAAGTCCAGTACAAAGACCTACTCTAACTAAACAAGTGGTATAGTCTCGTCAGGCGGAGCTACGCCCTGCGGGACCAAGTCTAGGCCCACTACGTCGTCCGGATCGTAGTAGGTACTGCAATCTCCCTCGTCGACATCTGTAATATTTTATCAACAGTCCAGTCAGGATGGAACGAGTACATATATCTCATAACAGATCTCAAGATAGAATAAAAGCTATAAGACTGTAAATAGAGCATATACAATGAATCATGGAGTGTACATGTATGTATCATGGCATGGTAAGCTGTAAAGCTAGAGCTAGAACAAGAAAATAGAATGGGATCATGGCATGTACACAATCAAGGTAAGCTATATATCCAATGTGTGTGAGTAATAGTTTCAGCTTGTGATCGGCTTGGGTACCTGTCAAGAATCGGCCTGGCAAGTCATATGTGCGGTATATGACTCACACTGTTCGGGAATGCGGGATGGATCTGATCACAGGCATACGCTACTACTCTCCCTATCCCAACTGGTAGAATGGATCCAAACAGGACACGTCACTGCACGGGATTCTAATGAGAAGGTAGCTAGCCTTCTCTAGAATCAGTGACCACATATTGAACAAGAGCTACAAGGGTGCTTGCACAATACATCCCAACCTAAGAAGGAGAAAATATCTCTCGTCGGGACCCAAGAATACCAATCCGTGAGAACCATATGTCGGGAATAAGCATATCAACACTAAGTACATGAATCATAACAGTTATCATAAATTGGGAACAAGTATCAGAGAATGTACTCGCCTGTAAGATGATAATATACGTCGACTGGATCAACTGCAGTGTCTCGAGGACCTATAGAGAACAAGACGTATCAATACTATGTTTAGGAAGTAAAGTTAAATCAAATTAAATCCTATTTAGTCATTCTAGGTCAAGACATGTCTAGTCGGGTCAATCTTGGTCATGGGAGAACATTAGAAGTCAATCTAAATCAAACTAGGTCGAAAACTGGCTTACCGTTGACTTTTGGTCAACAGGTCAACTCTGGTCAACTTTAGGTCAACTCTAGGTCAACCCTAGGTCACTGGTGACTAATAGTTGACTTTTAGTCAACTGTCCAAGTTAAATGGAATTTGGAACTAAATTGGGTAAAGTGTTGACCCATAGTTGACTTTTAGTCTAAAAAGTCAACCGTGGTCAATCGGGTTGTCACGCCCTAGAACCAGAATACTGGAGAGCGGGGGCGTACATAGCCAGCTACGTATATTGAAATAAAATACATCTCAACTATACGGTCACGGCTGTCTAGATATGAGGGTTTACTACAAGCCAGCAGTCTCTTAAGGTCAAGCCTATTGTCTCAATCTCAAGCAATTAACAGAGTTACAAGATGTTAGAGCATCAAATATATATATAAGGCGTCCCAAATATTACATATCGGATGATCATGAAGCTAGTCGTACAAAATGATAGGACTAGCAAGAGTTCGGTCATACATGATCAACCCTAGGATTTGTTAATCATGTTTACAGTCCGTAGGCAGACAGTAAGTAAATGTGCATCGAGCTAACAGGTGCTCGTCGGCTAAACGCCTCAAAAGAATAAATTTACATATAAGTGGGTGAAACAAAAAGGGAAAACTCACTCGTAGCCCGGGTTCCGTCTAGTGTTCACCATTGGGCTGGAAGCTTGGTAGATCCTCGGGAGCTGCTCCGAAATCTGGCCACACAAAACCAGCTGGGTCAAACCCCAGAAAGAGCAAGTGCCACAAGGAGGCCACAAATAAGAACAAAAGCCAGCATATCAGAACATAAAGAATAAAAGGTAAGTACAAGTAATAAAAGTACACATAGCGATAAACGACTAGGGACGTGGAACCATTCCGGGAGCCAGGTTACAATCCTTAAACCAAATAAGGACCGGGATTGTACCCCTTCGCCTGAATAGCTCACTGTCTCTACCCATTTATCGTTAGAGATAAGTAAAACAATCATGATCAAGAGTTCCAGGTACAGGGGCTAGACAAGACTTAGACAGAGCTGGACACCATTCATTCACAATCGGCCAAGCAAGTACTACGGCTTACTACTTTAACTAACTAGGGTTATCACAAGCCTAATTACTAACAAGATGCAAGTGAGAATTTCCAGTCCCAAGCCCTGCAGACTATCCAGTTATCCTTCCGCGGGTTGAGAGTTATAGGTGGGTACATTGCCCGGGAGACAAATGTACCCTTAGGTGACTTAGAGGGTGCAATACATGACAGTGTGCTGGAAATGTGCTCTACTCGTCGGCAAGCTACAAGTCCATTAAAGTGTCCAGATAACGAGATTGCATGTGACTGAGAATTCTCCATGTTCTAGTTTGATCTAATAATTAGCCTAATCCAATTTAGCGCGAGTCCCTGGCCGTGGTACCCAGGAAGTCACGTCCTAGACATGATGCAAAACAAGACAAGGGGATTGCACAAGCAAGCAAGCAGGAGCACCCACGGTGTCAAGTTGATTATACGAGTCAAGTTACAAGTTACAAGTCAAGTCAGGAGTGCGCCGCCACGGGCCACTATCAAGTTAGGTTGGTCATGTCAGGAGTGCACCACTACGGGTCACTGTCGTGTTATGCTAGTTCTTTGCCATACCAAGCCATGTACAATAGTCATTCCAAACATATTAAGTAAAATCAGTTCATGACAAAAGACGTAAGGATATAAAATGGGCGTAAAATATCTAAATAAATACCAATATATATAGGACTATAGAAGAGCCAAGCTTAAAGAAATAAACAATTCATCATAGACAAGTAGGTTGTGCAGGGGGCTCAGGGGTTGGGCTGCGCAGGGTATGTACTGCGCATGGAAGAGCTGCACAAGAGTTGCCTTGCGCAAGGGTTACCTTGCGCAAGGGTAGACTGCGCAGGGGGTCAAGGGGTACAGGGTTAAAGGGGCACATGGGATGCCTTGCGCATCAATTGGATTGTGCAAGGGAGGATTACGCAAGGGTAGACTGCGCAGAGTATGGACTGTGCAATGGTCGAGTGTGCAGGGGTTACCTTGCGTATGGCTGGTTTTGCGCATGGCTAGCTTGTGCCAGCGCAATCCAGCGCAGCGCAAAGCACTGGCTGAGCCTATGCGCAATCGGCCATGCGCTAAAGAGCACAGGCCGGGGTGCGCAAACGGTCAAGTGCTAAAGAGCACTGGCCGAGAGCCTTCACCAAGGCTGAGATGAACTCCTCAAGAACACCAAAAACTTCAAATCTTCATAACTTAGCCAAATCAAAACCAAATCTAGAGTTTCAAAGTTCTAACTTGAGTAAAATCGAATTCTCTTCCACATGGAAGCATCAAAACATGCAAAAATTGAAGTTTAATAGATCAAAACCAAGGATTTTCAAAAATGGTTAAAACCTAGATCTAGAAGAATGAAAGCTCCAAATCATAAAATGTCAAGTTCTAAAGTTGTTCCCCATGGCCTAATCTAGTTAATGGACAAATAAAAAGTGGTGCTTATTTGATGGCAATGTGCACTTGTCTATGGTGTGGTGTTGTGTGGAAGAAGGAAGAAGAAGAAGTTGTAAGAAATTAATGGAGTTATGGAGGAGAGAGAAAAAGTTGGTGGGTTTTAATGAGGGTGGTTGTGATGGAATGGAGGTGGAGAATAGGCTAAGGTGTTCCACTCATGATGAACCAAACCAAACCAAACCAACTCCACAAAATAAAACTAAGCCATGGTCCAAAACCCATTTACGAGAAACCGAGTCCACAAGTCGAGAAAATAAAATACGTGCCAAAATCAAATTACGAGTACAAATACGAAATACAGAAAATGGGGTTGACACGGGTCCAAGACTAGGTTTAGACAGCTAATTCTACTCATTATCAACCTATACAACCCATATCCAAGTCCATCTTGGACTTGGAGACTCAATTCTTGGCCATGGGCCAATTCCCTAGTTTACCCTTTTTAAGGGTAAAATTCTACCTTCGGCGATTATCTAGATAGCCTACCTACGCTTGATATTTTGACCCGTGCTCCCTAGGGTAGTAGGGTACTATCCTATAGGTTCGTTATCTACCAAAATACCTAGATAAAGTGGACGTCTAGTCCACCTTACGGCCCGTTCCAGGTATCTTGAATATTTTAAGATACGCGCTGATACGGCGCGATATCGGTGCCCTACGACCCCGATTTTCACTCGGGAGCTAACCCGCAAAATCTAATTCACATAACCTAGGCCTACGTCAAGTTTCGTCGCAATCCGACGCTCCGAGCTCAATTTCCCCTTCTAACTCGATTTCTACCAAAAATCCCCTTTTTAGCTCTCACTCCAACCTCTTCTTTGACTCTCAATTCTAATTCTTCTTCTTCTTAACTTCTTCCTCTTATTCTTCTAGCTCTAATTCTTCTTCTTACTCCTCCTTCCTATTCTTCTTCAAATTCCTTACTTCTCCAAATTCCTTCTCATTTTCTTTCTATTCATTCCTCTATCTTTCTTTCAATTTCCTTTTCTTCTTCATTCTAATTCCTAAACTTCTTTCATCTAACTTCCTATCTATCTATCTATATATATACATATATATATATATATATATATATATATATATCTATATATATATACCTACATATACACATATATATAGGATACTAGGGGGTTTAAGGGGTAAATTGGGGGTTCAAAGGAGGGGAAAGGAGCTGCCATTGGCAGCTCCTGCTGCTGCCCTTACTGCTGCATCTGCTGCAGCTGCTGCTGCTACTACTGCTGCCTGCTGCTGCTGCATCTGCTGCTGCCCTCCATTCTCTTCTTCTCCTCCCTCTATATATATATATATATATATATATATATATATATATATATATATATATATATATATATATATATATATATATAGCTAATTAGATATCTATATATCTATATATCTATCCATCCCTCTATATATATATATATAAACACACACACATCTCCATATATCTATATAAACACACACACACATATAGATACATATATATACACACAACCATATATATATATATATATATATATATATATATATATATATATATAATATATATATATATATATATATATATATATATATAAACACATACACACACACAACACTCATGACAACTCCACCACTACCACTCTCTACACCACCACCACCACCATCTCTCATTCTCTCATCCTCCCACAAATACACACACACACACACACACACACACACACACACATATATATATATATATATATATATATATATATATATATATATATATATATATATATATATATATATATATATATATATATATATATATATATATATATATATACCATTCAATACATAAAAGTCCCAAATTAACTCTAACCTAAACTCTAGGGAAAAACCTACTAATAGGGGGCAAAATGTAGAGAATTCAATTCTCTACATTTAATGTGAAAGACATGAATAGAAAAGAGTAATAATTGGGGATTAAATGACATACCTAGGCTTGTCCTTGAGGAAGAAAGAAGCTTGAGAGAGAAAATTGAATTTGAGAGAGAGCGAGAAGGTTTGCTTAATGGAGAAGACAAGGAAAGGTTTATGTGGCCGACCATGGGGCTTATTGGGTCTTGGGTTGGATCCAATAAGCCCCAACCCAATAGACTTAATTTTGGTCTAATAGAATTCGGGTTGGTTCGGTTTGATTCTAAACGACTAATTAAGTCTCTAAAATGACTTATTAAGCCATGGAAGTTAGGTTAATAATTTTTAGCCTAATTATGATGGTATATGGGCTAAGCCCAGCTAGTATGGGGGTCCCACTAGGGTCCAGGCTACCCGGGTCTCCAATTTGAGTCTGAATTGGATAAAATTCAAACCAACTCAAATAAATTTCTAAAAATCATATAAAATCAAATAAAATTCCTAAAATATTATAAAACTTGAAAATGACGAAAATACCCCTAATTTGAAAACTGGGGGTGACAAATCTACCCTCCTTAAAAATTTCGTCCTCGAAATTGAATGAGAACTAACACAGCAATCATGAATTGAACAAGGAAAGAAAAAGAAAGAATTTTACCTCAAGGCTCGAAGAGATATGGGAATCGCTCCCGTATGTCGTCCTCCCTCTCCCAGGTAGACTCACCTGGAGAGTGGTGCCTCCATGCCACGCGAACCAAGGGAATGACCTGGTTCCGGAGCACCTTCTCTCTTCGGTCCAAGATCTCGACCGGCTTCTCTGGGTAGCTGAGTGTCGGTCCCACTACGATCTCTGAGTGGTCTAAGATGTGACTGGGATCTGCCACATACCGTCTCAGCTGCGACACGTGGAATACACTGTGCACTTCCTCTAGTGCAGGCGGTAACTCCAGTCGGTAAGCCACTGCACCGACCCTGTCCAGGATACGGAATGGTCCGATGTATCGTGGACTAAGCTTCCCGCCGCCACCAAAACGAATCGTGCCGCGCGTCGGAGAAATCCGCAGAAAGACAAGATCATCAACCTAGAACAAAACACAAGAATTAGAGCTTGATCTAAAACAATCACAATCAGACTCAAATACTAGAAAAATCTAAATTATACCACAAACTCCAATGGCCTCCGATGGCTATCGGCCCAATGCCGCTGCCTATCCTGCGCCACCCGAAGTCTATCTCTGATAACCCTGACCTTCTCTGCAGCATCCACCACCATCTCAGGGCCAAGCAAAACCCTCTCACCGACATCATCCCAAGACAAGGGAGTACGGCACCTCCGTCCGTATAGAGCCTCGAAAGGTGACATCTCTATACTGGCTTGGTAGCTGTTGTTGTAAGCAAACTCTACCAAGTGAAGGTGGTCCTCCCAAGATCCCCCGAAGTCTAAGACACAGGTACGCAGCATATCCTCGAGTGTCTGAATCGTCCTTTCTGACTGCCCGTCTGTCTGGGGGTGATATGTTGTACTGAACTTGAGCGATGTGCCCAAGCTAAGCTACAAACTCCGTCAGAAGTGGAAAGTGAATCGGCTGTCCCGATCCGAGACTATACTCACTGGCACCTCGTGTAATCGGACTATCTATCACACATACATCTCGGCCAACCTCTCCGTCGACAAACCCACTTTGAAAGCCAAAAGTGGGCCGATTTGGTCAATCGATCAACAATGACCCAAATCGCATCCTTCCCTCCTGGAGAGCGTGGAAGCCCAGATACAAAGTCCATAGTGATATGCTCCCACTTTCACTCAGGAATGGGTAGTGGCTGGAGCAATCCACCGGGTCTCTGCCTCCCGGCCTTCACATGCTGGCACACCAAGCATCTCGACACGAACTGAGCCACCTCACATTTCATGCCATACCACCAAACATGCTGTCTCAAGTCTCTATACATCTTGTTGGCTCCTGGATGCATAGAGTACTGAGAACGGTGTACCTCCTGAAGAACCTCCTCCCGAAGTCCTCCGCTCGGCATGCACAATCTGGTACCATACCTCAACGACCCATCCCCTGCTAAAGAGAACTCATCTAACAGTCCTATCTGGACCTGCTCCCTGATGACCCTCAGAGCCTCATCCTCAAATTGAGCTGCCCTGACTCTCTCTATCAGCTCCGACTGCACCTACAGACCCCACATCTGTGCCTCGAACCCAGGAACTATCACCTCTATACCTAAGCTCTCCAGATCTGCCAGAAGGTGACGATCCATCGTCAAACATATGGCCACGGGATACCTGCTCAAAGCATCCGCGACCACGTTGGCCTTCCCCGAATGGTACTGCAAGGATATATCAAAATCCTTTATTAGCTCTAACCATCGCCTCTGCCTCATATTCAGCTCCTTCTGGGTAAACACGTACTTCAAGCTCTTGTGGTCAGTATAGATCTCAACTCGCTCTCCGTACAGATAGTGTTTTCACAGCTTCAAAGCAAAGATGACCGCTGCCAGCTCCAGATCGTGGGTAGGGTAATTCTTCTCATGAGGACGTAACTGCCTAGATGCAAAGGCAATTACCTTCCCGTGCTGCTGAAGCACACAACCCAAACCCCGTCCTGAAGCATCACTGTAGATCGTATAACCACCAGATCCAGATGGCAGCGTCAAGATAGGAGCTGTAGTCAACCCCGCCTTCAACTCCTCGAAGGCGGCCTGGCACTCATCGGACCAAACAAACTCCTCGTCCTTCCTGGTAAGGCGGGTCATTGGCTGGGAAATCCTGGAAAAGTCCTGCACGAACCTTCGGTAGTAACCTGCCAGACCCAGAAAACTTCGAACCTCTGCTACTGAGCTCGGCGTAGACTAGGACTCCACTGCAGAAATCTTCTTCGGATCCACTGAAATCCCCTCGCCAGAGACAACATGGCCTAGGAACTCCACGCGATCCAAGAAGAACTCGCACTTGGACAGCTTTCCATACAGCTGCTCCCTCCTGAGAGTGTCCAACACAATCCTCAGGTGCTCCTCGTGCTCCTCTGGTGTCTTCGAGTAGATGAGAATGTCATCAATGAAGACCACCACGAACTTGTCAAGGTACTGGTGAAATACCTTGTTCATCAAGTTCATGAATACTGCCGGGGCGTTGGTCAACCCAAACGGCATGACGGTATACTCATACTGGCCATAGCGGGTCCGAAAGGCAGTCTTCGGAATGTCATCCCGCTTCACCTTCAGCTGATGGTACCCGGTACGTAAGTCGATCTTCGAGAACACCCTCGCGTCGCTCAACTGGTCGAACAAGTCATCAATCCTCGACAGAGGATACTTGTTCTTGATGGTAAGGTTGTTGAGCGCCCTGTAATCAATACACAGACGTACCGTACCATCCTTCTTGGGGACGAAAAGAACTGGTGCGCCCCAAGGTGAAGAACTAGATCGAATAAAGCCCTTGTCCTCCAGCTCGTCGACCTGCTTCTTCAGCTCCGCTAACTCACTGTTGTTGATTCAATAGACGTGCTGGGAGATAGGCTCAGCACCCGGCACTAGATCTATAGAAAACTCAACATCATGATCTGGCGGCATCCCGGGCAGCTCCTCGGGAAAAACATCCAAGAACTCAGCAATGAGTGGATGTGGCAACACCGGCCCCGCCAACAATGCTCCGCAGAATCCATCTTCCTGCTCCACTGCACCCCTGGTGAACTCATACTCCGGCTCTCCCGGCGGCCTAAATAGAATCCTGCCCCCTCTGCAGTCGATGCTAGCGTGGTGCGTGCTCAACCAATCCATACCGAGTACCACATCGTAACTCGGAAGTGGCATTACGAGCAGACACGCACTCAGCTCCCGACCTCTCAAAGAAACTCTCTGCCCCTTACAAACATTATTAACTAGGATGATGCCATTCCCAGTCATAATCTTGCAAGTCCTACCCAGATATTCAGCAATAATATTGTGCCTAAGAGCAAAAGAAACAGACACAAAACTGTGCGTAGCACCAGAATCAAATAAGGCTAAAGCTGGAAAAGAATCGAGCAGAATAGAACCTGCGACAACATCCGCAATAGGCTCCATCTCCTCGGATGCAAGAGCAAAGGCTCTACCGTGACCACCCCTCTGCTGGCGGTGCTGAACAAACTGCCGCTGCTGAGTCGGAAGCGGACCTCGCTGCTGAACTACCGGCACACTAGCTGGTACCCTCTGAACGGGTACCCTCTGAGCAGCTCCAGTAACACGGGGGTTCTTGGGACACTCCCGCATCTGATGCCCAGCGGCACCGCAAAAGAGACACAGCCCCAACATCCTCCTATAGAACTCGAAGAGGTGACCGGGCTTCTTACAGAAGTGGCACGGTGGATCATCCTGCCCCGGACGCTGCTGACTCCTCTGGACAGACGCTCTGGCCTGCCCCTGCTGCTGGTGATGCTGGAACGACTGATGCTGAAGCTGAGGGCGCTTAGCAGGCCCTGCGCTGCTACTGGCCCCTGAAAACAAATCTCGATCCCTTTTCGTCTTCAAGCCCCACTCCCTCTCCACCTTCCGAGCCTCCGCGTAAACCTCCGCATATGTCGCATAGAAGGAAGGGATCAGGATCTTGATATTCCATGTCAATCCCTCCTGGAAGCGCTCCGCTCGGATCACCGGGTCACTCACCATGTACTCGGCGTATCGGCTCAGCCGGCCGAACTCCGCCGCATACTCCTCTACGGTCATACTGCCCTGCTACAGGTTCTGGAACTGCCGCACCAGGCCAATCTTGTCCGTGGGGGAAAAGAACTTCTCTCTGAACAGGGCCCGAAACTCAGCCCAAGTATGGCCCTCTCCTGCAAGAGCCGGCTCGTTCTGGAACCATGTCCGGGCAATATCTAACAACTGCAACCCAACCGCCTTGATCCTCAGGTCGGTTGCCAGGCGGCAGGCCCTCATCTGGCGCTCGATATCCTCGAGCCAGTCATCAGCATAAATAATGCCCTCTGTCCCCTTGAAATCCCTCGGACCAAGCTTCTTGAAAGCCTGGATATCCCCGATCTTCGGCTGCTGCTGCTGCTGCTGAACCTCCCTCTGTGGAGCCCCACGCTCCACTGCCGCCATAGCCAATCTATGTGCATCCTCATGCCCTGGCGCATGGCCTCTGTCTGCCTCAACTGAGCCTCGTGCTGGGCCCGCTGGAACTCCAGCACCTGGTGAAAGAACGCTAGCATCTGCCCCATGTCTGTGGGCAGAGAAGACAATGGAGGAATAGCTTCCATCATCACCGGAGGAGTCCCCTGCTGAGGAGGAAGAACGCCCCCGGCAGCTCCCGCTGTAGCCCCCGGCACTACGAGAAGAGCACCCGCAATGGCCCCAGGGACGATCATCGAGGTAGCTGGAGGAGTACCTCCGAGAGCCCCAACAGAAGTCCCATCAGCCGGGGAAGTGATCGGAGCCTGTCCGCCAGAGGTGGCAGACCTCTTCGTCTCCCCGTGCTCCTCGCCAGGAGAATGAGTCATCACTATCCTGGAGATAAATTGAAAAGAAGATATCAATATGGCACATGAAGGCAATATCAAAGGAGGACAGCTAGAATGCAGTAAATCAATATCAAAGACGGTAAGCAAGATAAGCAAGGAAAGATCCTACTGTGATTGAGCACTCTTAGCCTACTACTTCCTATGGGTAACACAGGCTCGTAGTCAACACTCTAAGACGAGTGCCGCTACGACATCGCACTAATTACGACTTCAGGACCTGTATGGGCCACCACTAAAACGTGTCACGACCCGCACCCGCTAAAAGGGCACGTGACGCGACAACGCCCAGCCCTCACCGAAAAAACGGCATGGAACGCTGTAGATTTTCTAGTCTGACAACAGTTTATATATATAACAAAATCTGTCGAGAATATAGTCAACTCCGAACGGAGGACAAGCAATGAATATATATAAGTGCTCAATCACAACTCTAAAATGATAAGTAAAGACTGAAAGATAAAGACAACAAGACGATAAAATATAACCTGTCAAGTCCAGATACAAATAATATACAAGTCCAGTCTCTAATACAGTCCAAATATAATACAATCTCAAAAGTAACTGGAAACTAAGTCCAGTACAAAGACCTACTCTAACTAAACAAGTGGTATAGTCTCATCAGGCGGAGCTACGCCCTGCGGGACCAAGTCTAGGCCTACTACGTCGTCCGGACCGTAGTAGGTACTGCAATCTCCCTCGTCGACATCTGTAATATTTTATCAACAGTCCAGTCAGGATGGAACGAGTACATATATCTCATAACAGATCTCAAGATAGAATAAAAGCTATAAGACTGTAAATAGAGCATATAAAATGAATCATGGAGTGTACATGTATGTATCATGGTATGG
Source organism: Iris pallida (assembly GCA_029216955.1). Taxonomy (NCBI): domain Eukaryota; kingdom Viridiplantae; phylum Streptophyta; class Magnoliopsida; order Asparagales; family Iridaceae; genus Iris; species Iris pallida. The sequence goes on along the minus strand of JANAVB010020598.1, from coordinate 5,136,769 downwards.
TAAGCTGTAAAGCTAGAGCTAGAACAAGAAAATAGAACGGGATCATGGCATGTACACAATCAAGGTAAGCTATATATCCAATGTGTGTGAGTAATAGTTTCAGCTTGTGATCGGCTTGGGTACCTGTCAAGAATCGGCCTGGCAAGTCATATGTGCGGTATATGACTCACACTGTTCGGGAATGCGGGATGGATCTGATCACAAGCATACGCTACTACTCTTCCTACCCCAACTGGTAGAATAGATCCAAACAGGACACGTCACTGCACGGGATTCTAATGAGAAGGTAGCTAGCCAACTCTAGAATCAGTGACCACATATTGAGCAAGAGCTACAAGGGTGCTTGCACAATACATCCCAACCTAAGAAGGAGAAAACATCTCTCATCGGGATCCAAGAATACCAATCCGTGAGAACCATGTGTCGGGAATAAGCATATCAACACTAAGTACATGAATCATAACAGTTATCATAAATTGGGAATAAGTATCAGAGAATGTACTCGCCTGTAAGATGATAATATACGTCGACTGGATCAACTGCAGTGTCTCGAGGACCTATAGAGAACAAGACGTATCAATACTATGTTTAGGAAGTAAAGTTAAATCAAATTAAATCCTATTTAGTCATTCTAGGTCAAGACATGTCTAGTCGGGTCAATCTTGGTCATGGGAGAACATTAGAAGTCAATCTAAATCAAACTAGGTCGAAAACTGGCTTACCGTTAACTTTTGGTCAACGGGTCAACTCTGGTCAACTCTAGGTCAACTCTAAGTCAACCCTAGGTCACTGGTGACTAATAGTTGACTTTTAGTCAACTGTCCAAGTTAAATGGAATTTGGAACTAAATTGGGTAAAGTGTTGACCCATAGTTGACTTTTAGTCTAAAAAGTCAACCGTGGTCAACCGGGTCCAAGACTAGGTTTAGACAGCTAATTCTAC